>JAQZBX010030578.1:0-26727 GCA_029593785.1 Cabassous unicinctus | reverse complement strand
GGACCCAAATCAATACATTGAACTTAGAGGTTTCCTTATCCTCTTCTTTGCCTCTGGGGAAGAAAAGAAGAGATGAACACAGGAAAAAAAGGGGGATGAGAGATGAAAAGTTAGCTATGGAAACAAAAGGGAAAAGGAGAAATTTTAAAGAGTAATTTAAAGTCATTTTCATCTGCCTGGAAACAAAAAGAAATTAAGTCCTTCAAAAAACAACTAGGAGCTTTGCGCAGTTGCAGTATTGTAGTCATGAGGTTTATCTGAGGCGCGATTATTGCTAATTTGAAAACTTTTCCCAATACCCCAGTGTTGACGACTTGAAATATAGTCAGCATTGGCAGTTTTTGACAGTCTCTATGGAGACTGAATAAAACAACAACAAAAACAACTAGGATAAACAAAATGAGATGTATGTATATGATTCAATACTATGCTGCTATAAGAAATGAAATTGGGACACAGATGTTAACATGGATGAACCTTGAGGATGTTATGCTAAGTGAAATAAAAATAAGCCAGAACAGACACAAAATATTGTATGGTCTCACTAATACAAATTAAATCTGGAGAATAAACACATGGAGTTAAAACCTAGACTATAAGTTACTAGGAGATAGGATGAGGACTGAGAAGAGGTACTGATGCTTAATGTATGTAGAATTTTCAACTAACTTGACTATAAAAATGTGGAAATGGATAGAGTTAATGGTAACACATTAAAGTGAATATAACTAACACAGCTGGTTTATAAATGGGATTGTGACTGAAAGGGGTAGTCTAGGGAAGCAAATGTCAATTGAAAGAAAGCTAGAGAGTAACCTAGGGACTGAACAACAGTGAACCTGGAGATGGTTGAGGATTGTGGTTAATAATGCAAATACAACAATGTTCTTCTATGAACTAGAACAAATATATGTCACTATTACAAGGTGGTAAGAAAATAGTGATGAATGGGAAAAATACAATTAATGTCACTTATGGACTATAGTTAACCAGTATTGTAATATTTTTTGATCAATGTCAAAGAAGGTTCATATCAATGCTAAGGGTCAATAATTGGGGGGTATGGGATTTTTTCTTTTGAACTAAGGAAAATTTTCAAAGGTTTACTGGGGTGATGACTACATAACTCTGTGATGAAAGTGAGAGCCAATGAGTATACACTTTGGATAGAATGTACAAGGCATGGGACTGTATAACACAGTGAACCACATGGTGGAAGATGGACTTTGGTTAACAGTACAAATATAAGAGTACTCTCTCATGAACTGTTACAAATGTACAATACTAATACATAATGTTAATAATAGGGGGTGTGTGGAAAAAATATACCAAGTGTATGCTATGGACCACAGTTAGTGGTAATAGTCTAATCATGTTCTTTCATGATCTGTAACAAACGTTCTACAACGATGTAAGGCATGGGTGGAGGGGTGATATATGGAATGCTGCACATAATGCATGATTGTTTTGTAAGCTCACAACTTCTCTAATTAAAAAAAAAAAAGGAAAAAACACTAGGTGTTAGTTGCTCCATCTTTAGCCCTGACTATGCTAATTATTTCCAAAACCCTGAGACAATAACACACTACTTCTGTAAATTGAAATAGTAAAAGTTACCATTCTATTTATTTTCCAGAAGAACTTCTTGGGAGCTAAGTGAAAAGTTAGAGGACATGGGTGCTTAGAAAATCTAATAAATGCTATATGGAGCCATTCCCCAGAAAAAATGCATATACCTGCCTAAATTGTAAACATTTGGGGGCACTTCAGAGATTCCCTGAACCCCATGCATGGATCCCAGATTAAGAACATACTCTGTATTTGGGCGCCAGACTTTGTTCATCTCTGTCTTTACATTCAGCTGTTTATCTCTATGTTCCTATGCAACAATTTATTTCATATATATGTACATGCACAAACTTGATAAATTTTTCTCTATTATTTGTAATTATATAATATGCTATCATTGGTTTTAACTTTTACTGCCCTAATTCTGTTGTTCTTTCACATTGTTCTTTTTTTTTTTTTAAGATTTATTTTATTTATTTATTTCCCCCCTTTGTTGTTTTGCGCTCAGTGTCTGCTCTCTGTCTGTTCGTTGTCATCTTGCTGCATCGTCATCTTGTGGCATTGTCACCTTGTTGTGTCGTCATCTTGTGGCATTGTCACCTTGTTGTGTCATCATCTTGTTGCGTTGTCATCTTGTTGCATCAGCTCACCACGCTAACCTGCTGTCTCACTCTTCTTCTTTAGGAGGCATGGGAAACCGAACCCAGGACCTCCCATGTGGTAGGCAGGCACCCAACTGCTTGAGCCACATCCACTTCTCTCACATTGTTTTTGATTGTGTAATCCTGCAGCCCTATTTCATGAATTTAAAAAAGAACATTTCCTGTATAATACATTTCACGGGTCTGGAGTATGCAAAATTTTTAATTTACCCAAAGTCGAATCTACTTAGATGGTCAGTGCAGATGCAGTATATAATAGGCCAACTGAAAAGTAGTTCTGAGAAATATTAATGATGTCCTGAAAAATTAAAATGCTTGGCTAATTTTTGAGTTTTAAAAATAATCACATGACATCAGCAATGAAAATTTACCAGCTCTGGACAGTATGTGCTACTCTTTCTGTTGTGAGCAAATGACATCAGTAGATACGTTAATTCATTTCCCTTTTAAAATGTAAGCTAATATTTGGCATCCATTTTATATGAAAATGTAGGGATGTTTTAATAATGTTTTAACATAAAACTCAGTCATTTTCTTGATCACCAGTTAAATTTTACAACACTCCCTTTATCTTAACTTTTTAAAATCTTTTTATGTGAATACTTTAAGTTAAATCTATGTAATTATATTTGTTTTCCCAAAGGCCACTGTGACAATCTTGTTTTGTCTGCCTAGGTCAGTGGGCAGTCCTGAAGCTTGTAATTTTTCTGCTTAGTAGTTTTAATGTGTGCAAATCATTTAGAGAATGTGAGTAGGAGTTGTTTGTAGTATGAAACCATAATTCTATGCATACAAATAGTTCTGAACATGAATTAAATAAATGCTCTGGTGAAAATCAGCATGTTTTAGCTACTATGTATTCTTTTATTTAAAAAAATATCTAGAATATTTGCTTCAAAATTCCCTTCCTACTTAAAATGCTTTAAAATATATACTTGAAAGAAGTTATTAAAATGGTACAAAGGGCATTTAAAAATGTTTTTAATCCCTTGAAATTCTGGATAATGCCATTTCAACCCAAAGGCACTTGGGGTATTCGTGAACTGAATCAAAGAATGATCTTATGATCACACTTATGAGAAGTATCTTTTTGAGAAGTATTCTCTTACAGTGTTTGTAGACATGTTGATTTATCCCCCTTCTTTATATGCTAGACCAGAAGTCAGCAAACTTTTCCTGTAGAGGGCCAGAGAGTAAATACTTATGCAAAGCCACAAGATCTCTGTCTCAAGTACTCAACTCTGCCTTTTTATAACATATACAATAGGTATAGCTGTGATCCAATAAAACCTTATGCACACTGGAATTTCAATATTATACATAGTTTTCAAACATCAAGAAATAGTATTCTTCTTGTAATGTTTTTCCAGTCATTTTAAATCATAAAAAATAGACAGCAGGCTAAATTTGGCCCATGGTTTCTAGTTGCCAACCCCTGTGCTAAATTGAAAAAAAAAAAAAAAAAAAACTATAAAGAGGAGGCTGAAGATTCTAATATAGATCACTAATCCCCACTGGTGCCACCAGAGTCAGAATTAGAACTCTAAGACAGCCTGTCTCCCCAGGCCATGGCATCACCCACTACTTCAAAATTATGATTCAGGAGCTATTGCCAACATTTGAATTTAGAAACTTTATCCCTGAATAACACCTTATTTTCTGATCCTGATGAATCTAAAAAGTGTTAGTTATCAAATTGAGATTCTTTCCTTGAAACCTTGTCTTAGCACATTTAGAACACTAGATTCTGACCAGAGCTGAAACCTGTTATGTGACTTTTTAAAGATATAAAGACTGTTAGTAGGAGATTGGATATGCCTAGCACAAAAACCGTTACCCATATCATGTTCAGTCGCACAAGTTTAGAGACATATTGATATGTTCTCTGAGATGGAAGCATCCTGTGCAAGATCAAATAAGCTTGAAGAAGCTGTATCGTTTAAAGCTTCCTCCCTCTTCACAATGTACATTAGCATCTTTAAAATCTTAACATCTCAGAAAATGACAATACTTTGTTTAATGGTAAAACAAAAAAAAATATCCAACTTGTTTTCTCAGAGGGGTAGTTTATTTCCCCCACTACTCATTTATTAACATCTCCCTGCCCCCAACCTCATCAGTTTTCCTTTAACATCAGTGTGAGCTGCATACCCATAATATTCACAGCTAAAGTTTACTGAGATATTGTCAGGCCCTATACTGATATGTCAGGCTTTATATACAATGGCTCATTTAATATGACAACTTTTGGGGATGGATAGTATTCTCCCCATTGGTAAACTGTGATACAAAGAAGCTAAGTAAATTGTCCAAATTAACATTTCTAGTAAATGCTAAAACCAGACTTTACACCATCTGAGCCCACCTAGATGCTTCATGATATGGCCTTTATATACTAATAAGGATATGGATAGTTTTATTATATAGATCTCACAGAGGCCACATATTCAAGAGTTAAGAGAAATAAGGGTGACAAAAGAAGAAATGGGCCTGGATTTAAAAGCCAGTATTTCCTCCTCTCTTCTTGATGCTCACATTTCCTGTACTGTCCGTATTCTCTTCCTTCCCCATTCGAGTTGAAGGTCTTGACAATAAAGACAGTAACTTCTAGATGAGCATCTCTAGTGCTTATCAGAGTTGCTTTCATATAGTATATGCTCAGTGCATGTTTGTTGAATTAATACATAAATTACACCTTAGTTTTATCATCTATGGAATGATTACTTGAATTAGTCAAAATTTGAAAAGTTTTTCAGCTTGGAATTTTAAAATTGGAATATAGGACATTTTCTCAATGCCTTAGAAGCCTGGAAATTGGAGAAGTTCATTATCTTCACAGACTCTACATCCTTTAAAATCAGTCCTTCATTAATACAACCAATAGTGTCTTTAATTGCTTTGACGGTATAAGCTATTTATTTACAAATCATTTGCCATTGTGCAAGAATAAATGTAATTTTCCCCCTTGTTCTTTGTGGCATCGTTTTAATTATATAAACACTCAGACTGTTTGTGTTTACCTGTCCCTTTTATCCAAAAATTGAAAAAGCTTTGCAATGGAATCAAGCTAAGAAAATAGACAATAAAGTGCTAAACAAAGGCCAACTGCTGTCATTATGAATAAAAGAGTTTTTCAGGCAGTTCTTCTATGGTTAGGGATTCTTTGAGCTGTATCTCAGCCAGACAAAGAATGCATTTGGGCGAGTGGATGGCTGAGGGAGAGAACAACCAATAGGTTAGAAATTATATGGGAAGGAGAAAGGGAAATCATACTTCACAAAAAAAAGGAATACATGTATCGGAAGAAGGAAAATGAATATACAGCAAAACAGCTGCAGATAATTAGGATGGAAATAAACTTACAGCAAGGACAAAAATGACATTGCTAAGTCCTATGCCAACTCTCGAAAAACCAGAGAAGGCTTTTTTCTTTTTCTCTTCTCTTCTCTTCTCTTCTCTTCTCTTCTCTTCTCTTCTCTTCTCTTCTCTTCTCTTCTTTCCCCCCCGCTTCCTTTCTCTTTTCAAATAGAAGACTGAGCTGAAGTGATACTGAATGTTTCAAAAAGTGGAAACAAAATCCTAAGGACCACCTGAAGTCCAATAAAATCTCCCTGGGCTTGTCAGCCTTCCTGCCTTCAAAATGAATTAATTTGGCCTTGTTCAGTTTTCAAATGCTGCCCTTCTTGAAAACTTTCCATCTTCACAGCTACATTATGAGACCTGGAAAGGCCCAGGAGGGTGTTCATTAGAAGTTCTGAGAAGTCTTGGATCCCCCAGAATTTTATTGGCCTACCTGCTGAATTCCCTACTCCTTAAATAAGAAAATTGGCAATTTAGGTAAAGCCAGTATGATTTATAAAACCCCAATTACATTTCAGGTTCTTGGTAAGTACTGTTTGCCTTAGAGATACAAAAGTAGGGAAAGAGTAGAAACTGTCTTGTTTTACAGTGTCCCCCAACCCCCCAAGAGAAATACCTCAGAGGGGAAAAATAAACAACACTGGGAGTTGATGATGACAAGGAAAAACATCAAAGCCACCCTGGAGACCAGTGTAGGAAATGGAAAAAGTTATGAGAATCCTGTATCAATGACATAGTGTGGTCTTTGCAGTCAGGCAAGACTAGAATTAAATTCCAGCTCTATCACTCAAACTAGTTGCTTGGGTTTTGTAAGCTGCAGTTTCCTATGAAGTTAAGAATATCATCCTTATAAGGTTGTGGGGGAGAATGGAAGAAGATAAATATATGAGGAGTACTCAGCACTATGTCTGGTCCCAAGTGAGGCTTACTAAAAAGTAGCACCATTTTGGAACAATTGGCTGTATAGTGCCATATGTAAATAAGTGCTAGACTGGACAGTGATTCTCAGATGGTATAACAAAGGCAGCAGAAATTTAGGAAGCAAGCAGTCAATGCTGCTTCAAGGAGGCCTTCCCAGAGTCAGTGAGTCTTCATCTGGAGTTTATGGAAACTACAGGATTTTGACTAGATAACTATGGAAGAATTTTAGGTTGATATTGGCAAAGGCACGAAGGAAGTTCTGAGGCCAGCAAAGGGAATTAATAAGGACTGTAAGTAAGAAAGGGATATAGACAAGGGACATGCAGTGCAGTTCATGTGTGTGTGTCCTGTTGGTTCAGGCTGTCCTGGAGAGGTGGCCATTTGGCACAGCGCAGAAAACCCTGACTCTTAGGGAACTTTGCAGCCATTCATTTACCAGGCTGTTCACACAGGTAAATGACTAGGCTTTTGAAAATATTCAGCAAAACACTAATCAAACGCTTATGTTTCAAACACAGGAGTCATAAACCTAAATTCAAATCTCTGTGTTATACAAAAATTACACTAATCAGCTATGAATCTAATAGGCTTCACCAACTTTGGAGGACAGTCAACTGGACTGTCATTATGAAGTGTCCTTGGTTTAGGGAACCTCTGGTCCTACGAAGAGATTTTTCCATGAACTCTTATCTAGTCAGCACTATTTTTAAAGTGACCTTTTGTGTGTCTGTCACAAGAATGAGGAATGTGTAGAAAGAGTGAAAAAGGAGGTAAGACATTATTGTTCTTACAGAGGATACTCTTTTTAGGGGACAAAGTTTCCCTCATGTTTATTGCTGATAAACTTGAGCTCCATCCTGCTCCTTAAAGAGATAAGCAGAAATTCTGACTTTGCTGTGTGTACATCATGCCACAATCCAGAACCCCACTTACTCTTTTTATATGTTTTGGAAAAGCTGATTTAGCAACCAAAGTATTAACTAAGAAAATGTGAAATCAGAATAGAGGCTGCCCAAAGAACAAATATTTTAAATCTAGCTTTTCTGCCTTGCAAATCAACCTTGGATTTTAAATTCTCCTTGCTTTTCTTCCAAGTTTTTTTTGTTTTGTTTTGTTTTGGCTTGGCTTTTTTAACACTTTGCCTAAAGATAATAGCCTGGGCAGCCAGCCTTAATGTTATTCTTATATCTTTGTTTTGTTTTTGTTTTTTTCCTTTTAAGCCAGGACTAATTTTTATTGTGGAATAACTCCTCCTAAAAGTAGTACACTAATGGATTAAACACTATTTCAATGTGTCTAGTCAGAGGCAGAAAGCCAAAGGAAATTCTTGATACATCTTATTCCATTGCCCAAGCCTTCTGCAATGAATTATCAACTTATCATTCAGGGTGTAGAGGAACAAGGAGTGTCAAGACGGGCAATTAAAGCTTCAGGAAAGCAATTAGTGCAGGGGCATGACAAGATGCAGGGTTTGTTTCTTCAGGACCAATCGCATTGTCTTCTCAGGATTCAATATTTCCTGTGTGTCACCTGCTTACAGGAATCACAGGGGAGATAATGACAGAACTATGCCTGGCAGCTATTTGGCTGTAATCTAAGGGTTGTGATTTGTCATAATGGGTTCATTGTTTGAAATACAAGTAACTGCCAATGTGGAGATGACTGGTGCAAATCAATTGTCATTTAAATAGTTGATTCAGTTTGTATTTTTTTAAATTTAATTTTATTTTTAAAGAAGCTTTAGATTATACAAATGTTACACCAAAAAATAGGGGACTCCCATATACCCCACCCCTCCCCCTCTCACACTCCTCCCAATTAGCAACATCTTTCATTAGTGTATACATCTGTTATAATTTATGAACATATTAAAGCATTGCTACTAACCATGGTCTATAGTTTACATTATGATTTACACTTTGCACCACAGAATTTTATAGGTTTTGACAAAAGGTATAATGACTTGTAGATGTCATTGCAATATCATGCAGAACAATTCCAATGTCCCCAAAATGCCCCATATTACACCTATTCTTCCCTCTCCTTCCCCTCAGAACCTCTGATAACCCTTGCCATTATATCAGTTTTACAAGTTCTTCCATTACTAGGATAAATATAAGTCTATTTAGTCCATAGTAGCATTTCCCCCCTTATATTTGTTCATTCCTCAATCTTGAGGATTTTGGGATGGTGATGCCACTCTGCTTCCAATTGAGAGGGGTTTTAGAGCCCATGGGGAAGATGGGTGGAACTGTTTTGCTTGCAGTTGTAGATACTCTTTTTTTTTTTTTTTTGAGGTGGACGTTGTCCATCATCATCCTTTTGTTAGTTGTCCTGAGCGAGTCCCATGAACCAGAGAGTAGGTGTTGGCTGCAACTCTGCTGAGATTCAGGACTCAACCAGCATATGAACAGCCAGAAGATTTAAGTCTCTGGGACACATATTTAATGGGTATAGTGCTAATTCCAAGTTCAGATAACAGGGTCATAAGAACCATGTGTAGGAAAATTATAAATGAGTCCAACTCTGATACATTGGGGGGATAGGTTATCATGTATTCCAACGTAAGACTGCCTGACAGGGTGCCAAATTCCTGGGGTTGTCTGCCTTGCCTATAGTGTCCAGATGTCTCTAGAGCCCTCAGAAGTCACCCTGCTTGAGGCCCTATTTATTGCGGCAGTCAGTGAGATCCTCCTAAGATATGCATAGTCTCTGGAATTGTTCTGCATGATCTTGCAATGACGGATACAAGCCATTATGCATTTTGTTAATACCTATAAAAGTGTATGGTACAGAGTGTGAACCATAATATAAACCATTGACCATGGTTAGTGGCAATGCTTCAATATTTGTTCATCAATTGTAACAAATGTAACATACTCATGAGAGATGCTATTAATAGGGGAAAATGTAAGGGGGCTTGGAGTATATGGGAATTCCCTATATTTTCCATGTGACTTTTCTGTAACCTAAAACTTCTTTGAAAATAAAGTGAAAAAAATAAGACACGGGGGAATATATAGAGGAAATTGTCACTGTACATAAAAGATAACAGATCTTAGGGGAATGAAAGACAAAATGCAAAAAAAAATTTTTTTTCATTAAAAAAAATTTTTTTTTGTATGTTTTTATTATTTTTATTTGTTTGTTTTTGGCTTTGTTTGGGGGGAGGTTTTGAATTGCAGAAGAGTCACAACTATGGCAGGGGAGGATCACTGGTGTGGCGTGTCAGTGTGGGGGGATGTGTGGGGAGGAGTGCACCTGGACCATGCCTCTATGGAATATGAATGTGTTCAAGTGGTCATGAGGTATTATCTAGGTGGGTGGAGACCCACACAATAACTAAAATAATATTGAATTACCATCTTGAGGAGTCCTCCTACATTCTCTAATAGAGTGGCAAGAATCCCTAGATTCTTTGCTAGTGTCTTTGACATTGATGCTTGTACTTATGAACCTCATTCTTGTAAAATTGAAACTTAGCCTAATATTATATATTGCCTAAGATTACCCCCTGAAAGCCTCCTTGTTGCTCAAATGTTGGCCTCTCTCTAAGCCAAACTCAGGTTATAAACTCACTACTTTCCCCCCTAGTGTGAGACATGACTCCTGGGGATGAGCCTCCCTGGCACCAAGAAATTACTACCAAGTGCCAACTAGCAATGCATTTGGAAAAAGACCTTGACCAAAAGGGGTAAATATTAAATACAAATGAGTTTTTATGGCTAAGAGATTTCAAAGTGTATTTTATTTTTTATCATGCTCTTTTTCCCACAGATAACCTTACTGTCAAGTTAATTTCATGGCAATGCCTTCAATTTCCTGATTCCAAATATACAAAAGTACCTATATCTGCTGTAGCAGTTTGATATTATTTATGAATTCCAAAAAAAGATTGATTATGTTTGTAAACTGGTCTGTTCCTCTGGGTGTGATACCCTTTGATTGCATTAAATTCAAGGGTTTTAAGTTTACTTAATTAAATCAATTTAGGGTTTTTGATTCAACCACATCAGTAGGGCATGGCTCAGTGTTGAGTACCTACCCTCTTTGTGGGCTATATAAACAGACACTCAATCAAGAAGACACACGGAAGAAGACACAAGAGCTCCATAGATACCCGAGGAGAAAATTTTGTCAACTTTGATACTGGGGCCCCTGAGAGAACTGAGTCATTCACTTGATAGTTTACAGTTGACCTCGTGAAGAGACCAGAGCAGCTGAGCCTGAAAAGATAAGTGCCCTATGCCAGCCTAGAGCTGAGATCAGAAGTAGCTGGAACCATGGAGCTTTAAGAGGAAGAAGGAAGGCTGACCTCTTGCAGAGACCAGCAACCATCTTTGGTGAGAAAGTACCTCTTATGGTACCTTGAGTTGGACTCTTTAGGGCCTTGTAACTGTAAGCTTTGACCCGAAATAAATACCCTTTATAGAAGCCAACAGACTTCTGGTACTTTGCATCAGCACCCCTTTGGCTGACTAATACATCTGCCATTTGGTCATTTTTCCCTCTATTACAAGAGAGGCACTCTCCCCTCTCCTTTATAAAGCCAGTTCCTTCTGTCTTTGAATTCCATCCACTCTTACCTTTTCAGGAAACATAAACTATTGATTGTACTATTTCCATCATGTTAGGCAACTTTGTTCTCTATATTGGGTAATTCCAGTGGGTTTATAGGTGTGGCCTAGGAACTAACATTTTTATTAAAAAAGCAAATTAATCTCAGGCATACTAAAGTTTTTAAAATATGAACATACAATTATAGTATCTGATTTTAGAACAAAAAAAATCCTTTGATCACACTTCTCCCACCATCCATTATCTTATTTATTTATACTTCTCTTTGCAATATCTCCTTATTCTCTATACTATACTATCTCCAATTCCTGTGTTTGCCCCAATTTGTTTTGGTTCCACCATTCCACAAGACTTTCTCTTCATAATGTCGTTAATGACCTTTAACTTTCCTGAATACAATGGTTAATACTCAGTCCTCATAATAATTGCCCAATCAGAATCATTTAACACAAATGGTCACTCATGCTTTCTTGATACACATTCTTCACTTGGCTTTCAGGACTTTGTACTTTCTTGGTTTTCTTCCTACTTTACTGTCTATGTCTTCTCAGCCACTTCTGCTTGTTCTCCCACTCCTCCCCAACCTCTTCATCTTAGAGGGCCCTTGGGCTCAGTTCCTGGGCCTCTGTTCTCTATTTATACTTGCTTGGTTATCTCACCCAATCTCATGGCTTTAAATACCAACTGAAAGACAGTGACTCCAAGACCTCTCTTCTGAACTATAGAGTCATACCTCCCAACTTCCTACTCAACATCTCTGTTCAAATGTCAAGAAGTATTGCAAACTTAACAAGTCCAAAACTTAACTCCTGTACTTCACTCCCCAAATTTGTTCTACCCACAATACACCCCATCTCAGTTAAAGGAAACTCTGTCCTTCCAGTTGTTCAGCCCCCAAACCTTGGAGTCATCCTTGGCTTTTCTCTTTCTCTCTCACCACTTATACAATCCTGTAGACTCTACTTTAAAATATATCCAACATCTGACTACTTCTCATTTCCACTGGTATTCACATTATCCTCATCTTTCATCTGGATGGCTGTTGTGGCTTCCTGACTTCTCTTAATGCTTCCACCTGGCCTTTTTATAGCTTATGATCAACACATCAGCTAGAGTGATCTTTTAACTTCTCTGCTCAAAACTATGCAATGCCTCTCCATTCTAGTTACAGTAGAACCCAGAGTCCTTACAATGGCCTAAAAGTCCCATTATGAACTGGACTATTACCTCTACTTTTCCTACTACTTGACCTCTCATCATCATATTACAGCCACACTGGTCTCACTGATGTTCCTCAAGCATACTAAACATGCAACATGCATCTTTTTTTGCAGCCATGGCTATTCGCTCAGCCTGGAATATGCTTCTGCCACAAATAATGTCATGACCAACCACCTCACCCTCTTCAAGAATTTGCTCAAATGTCAGCATTTCATTGAGTCGTATGTAAATTTGTAACCCATGCTCCCCCCAATCAAGCACACACTCCAGATTCCATGTACCTTGCTCTACTTTTTGTTTTCCCATAATGCTTATTACTTTCTAAAATGTTACACAACTTGTTTTATTTTTTTTCTTTATTTTTAGAATTCTCTTTTGTGGTAAGCAGCCATAAACTTGGCCTCCAATGGTCACTGCATCGTGCTATTCATTCCCTGTGTTATCATCTCCCCTTGATTGTGGGCTGGATTCAGTGACTCACTTCTAATAAATAAAATGTGACAGAGGTGATGGGATGTTTACTGCTCTGATTATGTTACAAGAAAACTGTGGCTTTGGTCTTGTGCACTCTCTCTTACTCTTCAGATCGCTACCTCTGAATGATACCAGCTGCCACATGACAAGGATAAATCCACATGACAAGGAACTGAGGGAGGCCTTTGGCCAACGTCCAGTGAGGAAATGACTCATGCATCAGCCATATGAGTAAACTTGGAATTGGATTGCTCTCAGCCAAATCTTAGATGAGATGGCAGTCCAGCTGACAGTTTGACTACAATCTCATGAGCACTTTCAGTCAGAGGCACCCAACTAAGCTATACTCAGATTTCTGACCCACAGAAACTATGAGATAATTAAAGGTTGTTGTTTGGGGGATAATTGTTCATGCAACAACAAGTAGCTAATAAACCCTATTAGAAATTTCATGCCCTGGAATTTCTATTTCCATTAGAAATTCCATGAAGACAAGTACCTTTGTGTCTTATGTTCCATTGCTGTATACCAAGCATTTAGAATGGCACAGTTGAATGAATGTTTGAATGAACTACTCAGTAATGTCATTCACATCCATAGTATCAATTACCATGTATACAATGATGACTCATAAATACGCCTCAGTCCAAACCTATCCTCTGAGTTCCAGAGCATATGTCATTATGTCCTAATCTACACTCTTCTCCTCCTCAAACATGGACCTACATCAGCATTTTATATGTCAGTGAATGCAACTAATTGTAAAAGCTAGGAACCTGAGAAAGGTACTTATACCACCTTTTTTCTCAAACCCTATATCCAATTCTATCACATATGTCTGTGCATTTTGCCTTCTAAATATCTCTCAAATATATCTATTGCTCTGTATATACAGCAACACCTTAGATTAAACTACAGTTCTTGTCCTGAAAAATTACAGTGTTCTTCTAGCCTATCTTCCAGACCCTATTCTTTCCCTGTCTATTCTATCCCCTACATTGTAGCCAGAGTGATATTTTTGATATGATCATTCATATCAAATATGATATTTTGAATATGATCATTCACCTCTTATTGAGAAAAAAAACTTATCACAGCCTACAAAGCCACTGCATAGACTACCCCAATATATTTGTCATTCTTCCTCCTTTGCTATCTTAACTCCAACCACACTAAATGTTCCATTCTTCACTTTAGTTACAGAACCTTTATCTGTGGTGTTCTCTCATCTTAGAATGGTTTCCCACCATCATTCCAAAATAATTCTTACTCATCCCTCAGTATCTCAATTATGACTTCTTCCTGAAAGCTTCACTTGATCCCCTCCCCTAGTCTAGTCTTAACCCACTACCACTATTGAAGGGCCATGACCTATATTTCTAGAATCTTTCATATATCAGTAATAGCTGTCTCATCCACTGGAGTATAAGTTCCATGAGAGCTGAAACTGTGTTTGCTTATCATCTTATTTCTAGCACGGAACAAACTGCCAAGTATATAATAGTCATTCAATAAATATTTATTGAAGTAACAAAGGAGGAAAAAAAGGAGGAAAGAAGGGAGAAAATATAGAAGTATGGAAAAATAGGAAGGTAGTATAATCTAGAATAGAATCTGGGATTGATAATCAGGAGCTTTGAGTGTTACTCTAATTCTATAAATCAGTTCAAACTCACATAGTTGGTTTCGTTCATCAAACCTTTTATAAGAATCAGCATAAGCCATATATTATGTGCCAAATTCCTATCCTCAAGGAGCTATAGGTTATCATACTAATGAGCCTTTCTTAGAGGTAGAGTTCCACTGACTATTCTGGAAAATACTGATTAAGTCCATTTTTTAAGCTGCCCAGTACTTACAGAACTAGTAGATGGGGAATATGGGTCTCTTGCTCCTGCTATACCTCTAAGCAAGTCCTCTATAATCCCTGTGACATTCATTTCTTCATTAGTGAAATGAGAATTAAATCATGGAGTTATCACTACAAACTTGTGTTAACCAAATGAGGATAGTGCCCTGGATCAATCAGTCCCACTAGTCTACCATCCTATGTGTGTCTAGCTAGTCCTCAACTCACCTCTCTTTTGGTAGTACCTCAAATTCCTCAGTGAGACATGATTTTAATGTGTTGGAATATAGTGATAAGTCTGTAACATCTATCTCGATCATTTTCTCCCGCAGTTTATGTGTGAAAATCAATTGGTATGAAGACACTCAATGTAAGAAAAATGGGATGGTCTGCATGCTGGTGTAAAAAATGGATTTCTTTTGTGTGATTGTGTTCCCTTCCTTCTCTAAAATGCTGAAAGTTCAGACCTGAACCATAAATGACTCCACTCCTTGGTCAAGATGAACTGGTACTCAAATGTTGAATCTACCCATTTGGTTACTGTGTTGTGCTCAGCCCATTGTTGACCTGTGGACCCCAGTGGATTTGATTGCTGCTACCTCTGAGATGAATGTTTCCTCCTGTACTAGTTGGCAGCCAACAGTAAAAAGTACCACTTAATTGGTTGTCTGGAAAACAAAGGATCAAGGACAACACTGATACTAATGATGAAAGTAATTGTGCATGGGAGATTGTGGGCAACAAACTGGCTGTCTGTGTAGTCTAATGTTCACTTTATTAATTATACAGAAAAAGCCAGGTACAATGGCTCAATTTGTATGGAAAACACTATCCCTTCAAAGTTCAGTGTTACTGTCTCCTTGCTGTTCAAAACAAAGTGGGAGGTTATATTTCCAACTATTTGAAAGCTGAAGCTTTTACGTGCTCTCACTTCACATGGCATTGCCAAATTCAAAATCAACCTCAATTTACTTATTTGAAAATATGAAAGAGCATGGAATCTTGACACCCAACAATGTGAAAAAAAAATGTACTGAAGGGGTAAAGATAAAGGACCCACAGTGAAGGGAAGGAAGATGGTTTAAACTGAGTAGCTTGGCTTCCATTGCATTAAAGACTGATCCCTGCGAGAGTAAACTTTCTGCCAAGTTCGGCTGAAGCTCTAGTAAGCAGAAAGTATCTCTGGATCAAGTAACAATTAGACTCATAACTCTTTCACCAAAACTTGAATCTTTTGTTTTAGGATTCCTTGGCCAAGTCAACATTGAAAATTACTTTTAAATAAGGCACCATCATTCACCTAAAAATCCAGATTTTTATAATTAACTGCAAAAAAAATCAAATAGAAGATGATTTTTTTCCTAAGAATCTCACCAAGATTTAAAATAAATAAACTTCCTTTGCAATATGAATATATGCTTTTTGTAGGACTGTTTGAACGTAAAATGTGTTCCAAATTAGAATTAATATTTCCCATTTTATTGAAATAATAAAAAAAAGTGGCATCTTGGCATTTCCCAGTACCTATCACATTGATTATATAAAAACTATCTCACATAGCAGAAATGATGACCAAAATCCTCAGTGAGAGATGATTGCCTATGCTTTCAGATGTGGCTGAAACTACACTAGGAATACATAAGGCAGGCATGTTATTTCCATTTTAGAGAGCTCTGGAAGTGGACCAGCTAAGTTTCTTTGCTTTTCAGGGCTTTACAAATTTTGTTCATTCATGCAGACTCCAGACTGTTATTGTTTTTTTTTTTTTTTAATAATCACTGAATGTATGGCTGTGGCTTGTTTGCTATTCCCCAGATTACAGATTTAAATCCATTAAAAGAATTTGCTTACTATTTTTTTTTTTTTGCATTATTTGCTATTATTACCTATACCACTCTATTCCACACATGAATTAGCTTTTAAAGAAATCAGTTTGAATCTGAAATTAAGAAAAAAAGAACAATATGAGGTATATGTAAATGAAAGTCAATAAATCCCTTCTCCCTTATTTTATAGAAATTGGAAGAAATCTTAAAGATTATTTTGTCCATTTGCAGATGAGAAATATGGATTCTATCTCAGCATTGTATAGATTTCCAGATTCCCAGTTAAGTAGTTTTTCACTCTTCCTTACTCCCTTTTTTATTTGGTTTATTTGGTTTCTTCAGTTTTTAGTACAAGACTACTGTCATTCTAGTCCACTTGTTTTTGGTAGCATGGTAACAAAAATTTAATAATAATAATAATAATAATAATAATAGCTACTATTTGAAGTACTTCTATGTCCTAAGCATAGTATTAGAAACTTTATATGCATTATTTTACTTTATATTTTCACAACTCTTATGAGTTAAATATTATTTTTTCTATGATGAAGTGAGGTTCAAAAAACATAAGGAACTCTCCAAATTCACAAAAGTAGTAAATGGGTGATATGGGACTCTGATCCAGTCTGCATTTCATGGACTCAGAATCCCAAAACTTGCTATTACTCTGGGCATGATCCTTGAATGCTCTCTCCTCTTCACTCTTGACATCCAGTCCATCAGCTGGTGCTGCTGACTGCACTTCCACATTATGACTCCGTTTTGTCCTCTTCTCGCCATCTCTCTCAATATGTTTCCTAATATTTATCTATCTTGCTGCCTCCCTGGAATCCATTTTCCTCAAGGAATTCCAGTAAGATTGTTGCAAAATAAGCTAAACCAAGTCACTTGCTGCCTAAGGCACTCAACAGCTTCCCATCACACTTAATATTATCCAAACTCCTAATACTGCCTCACGGCCTTGCAGGATCCTGTCACCTCTTGCTACCAGTCACCTCTTGCTCACCATGTTACAGCTACACTGGCTTGCCTTAGAGTTCATGAATGCCCCAAGGTTTTTCAAATATAAGCCCTTCTGTGCCTGCTGGACCAACTCCTATAATGCTTTGTGATATAGCTTTTTTCTGGCTCTTTCTTATTATTCAAACCTCAATTTAAATGTCTTCTTCTCAGAGACCTTCCCAAACTCCTGGGGAAAGTACATACATCCAATCCAATATCCCTTATTAGTCATCTTGTTCACAAATATCATAGAGCTTTGTACTGAGTGGCTCAACTGTTATTTACCTGTTTTATCCACCATTATAGTGTTTTCTCAGTTCATAGTTGGCACTTAAGAAACAACTGAATGATCAAATATGAAGGGCTACTTTCTTATGGTCATCCTTCTTCCCCTCCTCTCATTCTTCTTTCCTACATGTGAACTGAAAAATATGCCATTATTTGAATGTTTTTTTAACCCATGGCTGTTGCTACCTACAATAGATATTCAACAATGATTTGCACTGCACTACCGTACCCCTAGTGCCCAGTTTATCATGAGACAAGCCCTCACCTCATCCACTATCAACCTCAGTCCACAGAACATTTTCAAATAAAATGCTACCTTGTAGAAGCTTCTCAACAGCCCCACACCTTCTCAGAAACACAGATTCCCTATACACAAAAGATTAATAATTACAGCTAACATTTTGAGTATTTATTATATTTGCTATGCTTGAATTCTTTAATACTTTAAAACAATCCTACAAGATAGGAGATATTATTTTTTTTATGTTAGAGATGAAGAAACTGAAGCTTCGAGGTAAAGTAATTCACTCATGGTCACCAGCTAGTAAAATGGCAGAGTCAATGTCCCTTTCACATAACTGTTTTGCTATTCTGTCAGAAGGAGCTCAGAAGGCATGACACTAAAGGGAGACTTTTCTTCCCTCAGCACCAGAGAGGTGGGTGTTTTTGTCCTACTAGGAATAAGAGAAAAGAAAAAACAGACCACAGAAATCAATGCCCAGATCAGTACTGAAGATGGTACCTGAATGGGTTTTGTTGTCAAGAAATGATGGGGACAAATATTTTGATATCTTATTAAATGACTCAGAAGAAAAGGAACAGGAGTTTTATTTTTTGTAACAGGATTTTTGTTTTTATTTTCAGAAATGTCTCTGGATACAAATAGTTTGAGGGTGAGGTCATTAAATATGTAAAACTTCTTGCTCTCTGAGGATGAATTTTTAAAAAGATTCAGTTTGGCTCACATGGGCAGGTGCATAGCCGGCAGACAAGCAGAAAAATCCGTTGATGGATGGCTGCAAGCCCAGTGGTCGGAAGGCCTGCCTCAGTTACTCGGATGTGGGCCATCTTTTCTCCTGGGAAATGGAAGGAGGACAATCATATTAGAACTGGCTGAAAATGAGAGGGAAACTAAATTTGTTTCAGTGTCTTGTGACAGTTTGGTGTATAATTTTACAAAATCGCAGCTCCGTTCCACGAACGTAGGCGAGGCAAGAAGTTTCCTGAGGAGATAACTTTGTTTACAGATCTGGGTGCTTTTCTTTCATGGTTCCTGTTGTGGTGGATGTTACCATGGTAGCTGATACCACTCCATGTGGGATGATTATATTGTGCAATGACCAAAACAAGGGGAAAATTTTGTTCTTTAAAAAAAATCTCTTTTCCAATGAGGGGATTATGGAAAAAGTGGCAGTGTTTAAAAGTCTATGTTCTTTTTGTCATAGTGGGGCAGGGGGAGGGAAAAGTTGTGTGGAATGGGGGTGGCACAGCCATGGAGGAGCAATGAAATTCACACAGGCCAATTGCCATGTGTCTCTTTGAGGGTCTGCAGGGAAGATGCCATCTGTTACCACTTGGCAAGACCTGGTCACCAGGGCACAGAGTGGGCAATTGCCCTTGACCTTGGAGGGAGAAGCTGGCAGCTGGCCCAAAAGACTGCTTCCTCCTAGAAGATATAGGCAGTCATTGAGCTGAGATTTTGATTATTTCTTTCTCTTATCATGCAGCATTGAAACTGGGAGAAAATGAGGGAAGACAGAAGGGAGTGGAAGGAGGAGGAAAAGAAAGGAAAGGAATACTGATGAACTCAGCTTGTCTATTCAACTAAGTTTAAGACTGATTTTGCTCACTAATTGAATGGAACAGACAACTTGCATTCCTGAATTGAATAAATAGTAGAATTACCAAATTAATGTAATTATAGGAGAAAAGGTCATACTGAAAAGTATGTGTATAAATATAAGTATAAGTATATACATGCATACTGAATTAATTTATTAACTATCTCCATGACACGATGCAAAATGGTGTTAGGTAAATTTTCACAGTAATGCTATTAGAGTAGATTCTTTGATTATGTCCTATTTACAGATACGGAACTAGGTTTGTGTCAAGGTTCAGTTTCTGGTTTGTATGATACCAAAGTATGTGCTTTTATCTAGTGTTTGTATATTCTCTATTATTAATTGTGTCCAAATTATTATTTAAATCTATAGCTACCTCATTAGTTTCTTAGGGACAAGAACAATCTTAATTTTTGTTTTATCTCAGTATCATTTTGCACATAGTTTATAAACAACAAATAATTTTTGTGACCTTAAACTTACTAAAATGAAGCTGTTTTGTGATAAAGTATATTTGAAATTACATATGGGGAACCTAAATTATTTAAAATGTTGTAAAATCTCATGATTTACATGAGGACTAGAGACCAAAGTCCTGAATAATTCCTGCTTATATAAAGTCTCAGTACATAATCAGGGTTCTTCGATCTCAGTTAAATTGAGAGAATCTGAATCTGTATGCCCTAATGGGTAATATTGAAATTTAGATTCATCAAGAAGAAATTAAAAGCAAAAAGAAGATTTAAAATTTAAAAATGTTTTGAATTTCCATAGATGGTTACCTGGCTGGCAAAAATAAAAATCTCACAGAACTAAAATGGAAGCTAGAATATGTCGCTGACATTAAAAAGATATTTAGAAGAATAAAAGAAGTCTGGTAACTTGGAGATGAAGTTGAGAAGAAGACTAACAGACTTTAAATCAAATGTTTGAGAGAGTCAAACACAAATACATAAGAAGAGAAACACTAGTGTGGAACTGGAGTAGGAGTTCCTAGTTTTTTTATTTTTTTCTGCAAAGACACACAAGCCAGCGGAGATTGACAGCAAAGAAGGCACAACAATGCAATGACTATAATAACACCCCTTGCTCTGCCGTTCAAGAAAGTACCCCAGAACTTGAGTGAAAGCAATTTTAAATTGACTTTAATTATAAATAAGCAAATATCTTACAAATGTCAGTTCTTCATGTTAGCAACCTATTAGGTTGCAACATAGCTCACTGCACAGAGTAGTATGATGCTGAGGCTGAAAACTAACTTCCAGGGTCCTTTCCAGCTCTTGAATCCTGAGATTTACGTATGGTTGGTTCTAAGAGCTATCAAATTGTTGTTCAGTAAGTGATTTTTATCCTGAGTATTTAAAAAAGCATCTCTTTTAAGGAATCTATTCATTTGTAAACATGTTTTTCCAGTGCTTCTGTTGTATTTGTTTTTGATTATCCATGTGAATTCAGCTTTGTCCAGATATTCATAGAAAAAAATGGAAGCCATTTTCCCCTTGAAATATGCTTTTTGTACTGTAAGAGCCCAGAATACTTTACAAGTAATACTAGTAATTTGGCATTAAGCTCAACAATGAAGAGGCAGGGAAGTGGCTTGTGGTCTCTGCAATGGTTATTTGTTTGACTTCTAGTCCCATGATACTTGAATCTATGAAATTTTAGAATATGTTTTTTAATCTCAGTTGCATTCTTACTCTGTATGTGTGAGAAAGACATAATACCCCAATCACAAGAAAAATGAATAGAATTTCCTAATGACAGTGAATTTCCAAAATGAGAGTGAAAAATTAATACTCTCAGAGTGAAAATTCAATGAGAGCTAACAGTTTGCCTTTAGCATATTGGTTATTAATTGCTTCTCTAGTATTTAAGGGAGAGGGAGAGAAAGAGACAGAGACAGACAGAGAGAGAAACACACACACACATACACAGAGACAGAGTGAGAGAGAGAGAGAGAGAGGCATTGAGGCTGAGAAGCAGATTGGCCAAGGTGTCTAGTGAGCCCTCCACATGTAGTCAGAGAAGGCAAACTGCATAGTTGGCTTGTTGCTATGACATTTCTGATTGACAGGACTCCAGAACAACTAGTAACAAAAGGGACATGTATGCATTGAATCATCTTTCTTATTGGTTCAGGGATATTTTCCGTTGTGTAGTGCTGCTTTATATTTTTAATGGTTCTTGAGGCTTTTAAATATATATCTTTCCCCATGAATGCTCTTTGCTAAGTCCTTATTGCAGAGGATTCTTAGTAGTTATTGTAGTCATTAAAGAGAATTAGCCAAGGTGGCACAGAATGTCATATGCAAGGCCCCATTGCACCTCTAGACAAGTCTAAATGTGCCCTCCATTTTCAGAAGCCTCCTGGTCCTTAATCTATTTTCAATACTCTCCACTATTAATTCTAAACTATGTTTAAATATGGATATGAAGTTAAAGCAAGGTGCTTTTATCATCAATGTATTTGTGATTTTCAGATAATGGTAAATTGGTGCCTGGGAAAAGGTGAAAAGAGCAGAATCTTATAAATACAACAAGTACTTATCATGCATCTGCTTTCACATTACAGAGTGGGGAAAATATAAAAATAAATAAAACTTAGTACTTGCACTCAAGTCATTTATAATTTAATTGGCAGTAGAGTACCAAAATTAGTATAATACATAGAAGATTGTTGCCCAGGCAGAACAAAGTACTGGAAGAATCCATTGAAGGGAGAGTTCAATAGGACTGGATTGTAGGCTGGAATCTGTATATTTCCAAGTTCTAAAGGTTTTCTAATGTCAAGTCTGGCTCTGCAGTGTGATGCTTTGTACTAGGAGTCCAAAACCCAGTCCCTTCCCTTAAAGACCAACAGTCAAGTTGACTAAGACAGGCATCAGCAAATGAGTACAATTCCATTGTAAAGGTGCTTTTAATTTAACTTTATTAAAGGTTCACTGTTTTCATTTCCTAGGATGCTGAAAGCAGATACTTTGAAATGCCTTGGCTTTAACAATAGGAATTTATTAGGTAACAGCTTTGAGGCTGAAAAAAATGTCCAAATCAAGGCATCATCAAGGTGATGATTTTTCCTCCAAGACTGGCTGCCAGAGATCCTTGACTCCTCTGCCACATGGCGAGGCACATGGTGACGTCTGCTGGTCTCTCCCTTCTCTTTCAGGTTTCATTGCTTTCAGCTCCTTGCTTCCATGGCTTTCTTTCCTTTTGCCTTAATTTCAATCTCTTATAAAAGGACTCTAGTAGAAGGATTAAGACCCTCTCTCTCAAACTTCCAGGAAGATGGCAGACTGGTAAGATATGGGAATCTCTTCTTCTCCAGAAAAACAGCTAGAGGACAGGCTGAAAGAGCCTTGAAAAAGATCTACTAGGGTTTAGGACAGCAGGTTAAGGCTGGACACCACCCAGAGGAGAGAGGTATAAAGGAGGGAAATCGTGATGACCGAACCATGAGTTGACACCAGCATCTGCTGCTGCTGGCAACGTCCCCCACACTAAAGACATTTTAAAATTCTCGGGCCTCTGGGCCTGCGACTACAGAAAAAGGGGGCTCCAAGGATCTACGACCCCAGGAAAGGGGAAAGAGAGGGACACAGCCTAAGGTGAACTTGGCTTCTGACCACAAATTTGGTCTGCTGTGTCCCATGAGCCCTTCCAGGCTGGGTGGAACTGCGCCATTGTTTGCCTTAGAGCCTGCAAGGGGCTAAAGATATACAACCCTCCCAATCTCCTCCTCTACTAACAGGGACTGATTGTTGAGGGCTCACAGAGGAGGGGAAATATTTCCTAGCCAGGAAAAGGGAGGGGGCTACCAGAGAAGGCTGGAAAACTGTCTCAGAGAAAGTTTGAATTACAAGGCTCTTAGCCTCCAGACAGAAAGCTCTATCACATTGATCTGGTCTGTGTTGCAACAAATACACTCTGACCAAGCATTGAACTGAGAGCTGCCAAAGAGTGCCATCTCCTGGCAGACCAAGGAAGCGCACACAAGAAAATTAAAAATAAGTAGGAGAGACTTTTTCCATCCTCTATAGCCTCCCTGCCCAAGGCCCTAGGTAGCGATTCTACAGCCAATTACTGGGTTCAGTGCCCAGTTTTGAGCAACCAGCAGGACAATCCTAACAATCCAGGTTGCTCCAAGAAACAAAGAGCAGTAGTAACTCACAGCCTCCTGCCACTAAGCCACTACAAAAGAGAAAGAAATTGAGCATCTGAGTAAACTACATCTTTATCAGATGCCTAGATAGCAGCAAAAAATTACGAGCCATACTAAGAAAATAGAAGACATGGTCCAAGAAAAGGAATATATCAAAACCCAAGAAGAGATGCAGAATTTGACAGAACTAATCAGTGAGATGCACACAGATTTCCAAAATCAAATTAATGAGTTGAAAGACAATATCGTTAGAGATAAATGACATCAAGAAGACACTGAGCAAATGCAAAGAAGGATTTGAAATCCTGAACAGAAAAATAACAGAGCTCATGGGAATGAAAGACAAAATGGGTGAGATCAAAAACACATTTCAGTCATACAGCAGCAGACTTGAAATGATAGAAGAAAGAATAAGTGATACTGAAGACAGAGCAGCTAAAATTGAAGAGAAGAAAGAACACAGAGAGAAAAGAATGGAAAAAATTGAGCAGGGGCTTAGAGAGTTGAATGACAACACAAAATGCAACAACATATGTGTCATGGACGTTCCAGAAGGAGAAGAGAAGGTAAAGGAGGCAGAAAGAGTATTTGAGGAAATAATAGCTGAAAATTTCCCAACTCTTATGAAAGAAATGAAGTTACATGTCCAAGAAGCACACCATACCCCAATCAGAATAAATCCAAGTAGACCTACTCCAAATACACATACTACTCAGAATGTCAAATGTCAAAGATAAAGAGAAAATTCTGAGAGCAGCAAGGGAGAAGCAAACCATCACATACAAGGGATGTCCAGTAAGTCTTAGCACATATATCCCTTCAGAAACCATGGAGGTGAGAAGACAGTAGTATGATACAATTAGGATACTGAAAGAGAAAATCTGCCAGCCGAGAATTCTTTATCCAGCAAAACTGTCCTTCAAATATGAAGGTGAGATAAAATATTTCACAAACAAACAGAAATTAAGAGAGTTTGCAAAAAAGAATTCACCTTTGCAGGAAATAATAAAGGAAGTCTTAGAACCTGAAAGAAAAAGACAGGAGAGACAGGCTTGGAAGCGCATCTAGAAAAAAGAATAGCAGAAAGGTAACTAAAAGATTAAAAAGACAGACAAAAATAAGACGACATATGAAAACCAAAGAATAAAATGGATGAAGTAAATAAGACATTTACAGTAATATCATTGAATGTGAATGGATTAAATTCCCCAATCAAAAGATACAGGCTGATAGAATGGATTAAAAAAACATGAACCATCTATATGCTACTTACAAGAAACTCACCTTAGACCCAGGGATACAAACCAGCTGAAAGTAAAAGGTTGGAAAAAGATACTCCATGCAAATAGTAACCAGAAAAGAGCAGGGGTAGCTGTACTAACATCAGACAAAACATACTTTAAATGCAAAAAAGTTATGAGAGATACAGAAGGCCATTATATATTAATAAAAGGGACGATCCACCAGGAAGATATAACAGTCATAAATATATATGCATCTAACCCAGGGTGCCCCAAAATACATGAGACAAACTATGGCAAAACTGAAGGGAGAAATAGACATTTCTACAATAATTGTTGGAGACTTCAACACCCCTCTCACATCATTAGATAGAACAACTAGACAGAAGATCAACAAGGAAACAGAGAACATGAACAATATGATATACAAGTTAGACCTAACAGACATATACAGAACGCTGCATCCAAACTCAGCAGATTATATATTCTTCTCAAGTGCCCATGGATCTTTCTCCAGGATAGACCACATGTTAGGTCACAATGCAGCTCTCAATAAATATAAAAAGATTGAAATTATACAAAGCTCCTTCTCAGATCATAATGGAATGAAACTGGAAATCAATAATAGACAGGAAAAAGGTAAATCTGCAAATGTGTGGAGGCTGAACAATATACTCCTAAATAATCAGTGGGTCAAAGAAGAAATTGCAAGTGAAATTAGTAAATATAATGAGACAAATGAAAACAAGAACACAACTTATCAAAACTTATGGGATACAGTGATACAGTGAAGGCAGTCTTGAGAGGGCAATTTATAGCCCTCAAAATTAAACACTTTGCACCCACAGGACTTTATTAAAAGGGTGAAAAGGCAGCCAACTCAATGGGAAAAAAAAATGGTTGGAAATCACATATCTGATAAGGGTTTAATATCCAGGATATATAAAGAGATGTTACAATCAACAATAAAAAGACAAACGACCCAATTAAAAAATGGGCAAAAGATTGAATAGACACTTGTCCAAAGAAGAAATACAAATGGCAAAAAAACACATGAAGAAATGCTCAACATTACTAATAATTAGGGAAATGCAAATCAAAACTACAATGAGATATCATTTCACACCTATCAGAATGGCCACTATTAAAAAGACAAAGAACTACAAGTGTTGGAGAGTATGTGGAGAGATAGGAACACTTATTCAATGTTGGTGAGAATGCAGATGGTACAGCCACTGTGGAGGACTGTTTGGCAGTCCCTAAAAAAGTTGAATATAGACTTGCCATGTGACCTGGCAATACCACTACTGGGTATATACCCAGAAGAACTGAGAGCAGTGACACAAACAGACATCTGCACACCGATGTTCACAGCAACATGATTCCTGATTGCCAAAAGTTGGAAACAACCCAGGTGTCCATCAATAGACGAATGGATAAACAAACTGTGGTCTATTCGCGTGATGGAATATTATGCAGCTGTAAGAAGATATGAAGTCGTAAAGCATATGACAACATGGGTGAACCTGGAGGACATTATGTTGAGCGAAGCAAGCCAGACACAAAAGGACAAATACTATATGATTGCATTACTATGAACCAAATATATTGTGTAACATATTTTTTGATTCAAAAGAAAATTTATATGTATCCAGTACATTTAATTGGTAATTGTATGTATTTATTCATCTGTGTTTACTTTTTAGTTTTTAATTGTTTATATTTTCAATTAT
>JAQZBX010030577.1:0-26739 GCA_029593785.1 Cabassous unicinctus | reverse complement strand
AATTTGAATATAGACTTGACACGTGACCCAGTAATACCACCACTATATATATACCCAGAAAAACTGAGAGCAGAGTCATGAACAGACATCTGCACAGTGATGTTATAGAAATGTTATTCACAATTGTCAAAAGATGGAAACAACCCAGGTGTCCATCAACTGATGAATGGATAAACAAATTGTAGTGTATACACGCTATGGGATATTATGCATTTGTAAGAAGAAATAAAGTCATGAAGCATATAAAAACAGGGAAGGTCCCGGCTTCGGTTCTCAGTGCCTCCTAAAAGAAGACAAGTAGACAACAAAAGGACACAACAAGCAGACAATAAACAGAGAGATGAGGCAGCCATCTCAGGGGAAATATGTATTAAAAAACATGTAACATGGAACTGTATAACATAGTGAAACCCCATGTGAAATATGAATATGGAAAATATTGCATATATAAGACTGTTTTTACAAAATTTAAATACAAATAAACTAGAGAGAGAAACAGAAAAGCAGATATGTAGAGCAGGAGAAGCAGAGAGACATTGAGAGGTGATTTTTTTTGTTTGCTTGTTTTTGTTTATTATTGTTATTATTATTGGAATAATGAAAATGCCCTAATAATGATAGAAGTGAGCAATGCAAAAATATTTGATTATACTAAATACCACTGATTGTACACTTTGGATGGATTTATGCTTTATTAATATGCATCAATAATATTGATTTGTTAAATAAAAGTCATTATAGGTAAGTAGTTGGATGTGTTGTATTGATTAAGAGAGAAAAGCCGAAAGTCCTCACACTGCCTCAAATCTGTTTTTGATCTAAGTAATTGGGTAAAAGACCGCATTGGTGAGAGAATGACCAGATGAGAATGAGCACTACCAGAAATAATAGCAAAATATGGGCTCCAGATCCCATGATGATTTCTTACATCCAATTGCAACCCAACACAACATGAATTTGTGAAAGGTCCTGAAAAGCAGACATAAGATACAAGTGTAGATTGCACCAATATGTTCATTCCCTAAAGGTAATGAAACAAAATGTTTAAGAAGGGAGTGATTAAATGTGCCAAACATCTCTTAAAAGTTGTGTAGGCAAATAGTTTTGAATTATCTGTTAATTTTTAGCCAAATGGGCATTGATGACCTCAGTAGAGAAAAATTTTAAGAGAGAGAGGTAAGACAGTGAATGCGTTTGAAGTTATTCGGGAGTAAATAAAAGTTAAGACGTAAAAGACTCAAAGGAAGCAATATATGGAGAAATTTGGCCAGGAAGGGGCAGAGAAATAAGGGTAAGTTGGAGAAAAAGAAAGGACAGGACAAGTTTATTTATTATTGCTATTCATTATTAAAATTTTAAGATAGGAGAGCCATGAGCTATTCCAAAGCTGGTGTAAAAGAATCATCTAATATAAGATTTGCTTTTCTACATTTTGGAAGTAAAATCATATCACCGTAACATTAACTTAAAAAAGCAAGGAACATTTCATGTTAGCACAGTTACAAAAACTTATTTGTAATATTTAAAGACCAGTATTTGCAATGTTTGACTTGAGATAAGGGGTCATTGTAATGTTATTCCAAAACACATTTTCAAGAGCTTAATTTCACCTATGACTTGTTACAGTATTGATCCAAATTTTGAATAATAATAATAACAATAATAATAACAGAAGTGTGACTATGATTCAAAATAGTAGATAATATGTTTAGTATTTATTATTTTCTAGGTACAGTGCCTGGTATTTTACATACATTGACTCCTTTAAGTTTTTTGACAATTCTCTGAAAAAGGTTTTATTGTTACCACATTATAGAGACCAGGATTAAATGCAGAATTATTAAGTAACTTTTCAAGTTATTATAAGTACAAAGGAATAGAGCAGGGATAAGAAACCAGGCTGTCTCACTTAATACCAACATGTAATTTTCCTTTCATTTGATTGTTCTCTGCTCTTTCTATGTCAATTTTGGTAAAATAAATGGTTTAGAAGCATTGTGTATCTGTGAAAAAAGAAAATGAAAGACTGTAAAAGGGACAGAAGGGTGTCTAATCATTCTTGTTTTACACATTATCTTTAAAATTACTTCTTAATTAAAAGAATTTGAAGCATATGAATCTTCACTTTCCTTATTTCAGAGCTGATAATGCAGGTCAGTTTTTAGGGAAATGAAACAGCATAATTATAGTTATAACACAGAAGATGTTCCTGAAAGTTCAGTGAATTATAAGACATCTCTAAAAGTCATTCTACATCTCACTTTTACAGAAAAATATTTATTGGCATAATAAATACCAACAAACCAACCAAGTAGAGAAACCAACTTTTAAACACATATAACCAAAACCAATGCAAGGTTCTAATTATTTGAGTTCATATATATTTGTCCCATGGCTTTGATTTATTCACTTAATTCTTTTTAGACATTTAGTATATTGGTCATGGATCCGCTGTGCTATTCCCATAGAAAAGATATATACCACTCTTCGAATACACGAGATAATATGTCACCTGCCTGTGGGTGGAACAGAAGCTATGACTGCTAACTTCAAGAGCCATATTGTAAAAATAAGAATAAATACATATATTGAATTATCCACTTTTAACTATTTAGCTACTTATTGCATTAATCAAATAGTACACAGAAAATTATGTTTTCAATGTTCCTTCCCCTTACAATACAGTCCAAATTCCTAAGGAATATAGCACAAATAGCACTCAAATACAATGTATAAATGATTTCCTGGGTATGGTCTCTGCCCCAAGTTTCTATCCTTTTTGACCTAAAAGAAAACCTAAAATTCAATTGCTGATTTATATTCAGTATGTGCAAATAAGGCCATTTCCTTTACTCTACCTAAGTCTAACTTCCTAACCAATGAAAACCCAAAACCTAAGGAATTTACTTCACTGCCATCACTTTAGGATGTTGTGTGCATGCTTTTTATTTAAATTTATGACTACATACCTCAAATGGTTTTCAATTGACTCTACCTCAAAATCTACTATTTTCCCTCAATAAGTTAAGTATGGATGTTGATTTTTCTCAACTCCTTACACACTTTGTTGTTTCCATTATTTAACCTGACCCATCCATCTTCAGAAACTACCTGACTATCAGATCAAACTGATCATTAAGAAAATAGATTATGGGGAGCAGATGTAGCTCAACGGTTGAGCACCTGCTTCCCATGTACGAGGTCCTGGGTTCAATCCCTGGTACCTATTAAAGAATAAAAAATAAAAAAATAAAATAAATAAGTGATAATAGTTCCTGGTATATCCCATTTTTGACCCATTATGTCCCATTAACTTCCATCCATTTAGCTGATCTACTTCTAAGCCAAATTTTTCCATATAGTTCTCATATTCTATATTACTCATTTGGTATATTGTCAAACATACCAACAAATGTAGAAAATTCAGAGAAATAAATTAAATAAACATACAGAATAAAAAAACTAAAATAATTCAAAATAGGCTTAGATAGAACTATTTTCTGTGAAATAAACTATTTATAATTACAGTGAAATCCCATTTATTCCTTTTGCCAAGTCTATGTCTGTCTCTCCTCTCCCTAATCTCCCGGTAGTAACCACTCTCATGAAATTGAGGAGAAACTTTCCCATGTAATAAATGTATAAACATGTGGACCAGGGAGATAATAACTTTCATGAGAATAGTCAGCCCTTAGGAAAGAGGGAGGAAATTGCACTCAGGACATCAAAAATATCTATTACATTCTCTTTCTATAAGAAAACATAAGAAGCCAATATTATTAGTTAAATTTATGTAGCTACTACATGGATTTTGTTATAATGGTTAATTTTTAAATATTTTAAATTTTTACCACTTGTAAAAGAATATAAATCCCTAAAGAAATCAAATATTTCTTGGACAAAACCATAAAGCATTTGTCAAACACAAAAATATATACATTTGCGTGAAAATTAAATATGTCTGCTCATTAAAAAGGAACTGAGTGGAATAGTCAGGGACTGTGAAAAAATGCTTGGAACATGTATCAGAAAAAAACATTTTTTTTAGTCAAAATATATAAAGAGCTCTTGTAAATCAACAATATAAGGGCACTCAAATTTATTTTAAAAATTGGTGAAAGACTTTACAATTCCTTCAGAAAGAAAGATATTTAAAGAGGTCCTCAACATATTTTGTGACCAGTGAAGCACATTTTCAAAACATAATGAGAAACCATTTCTAACACGTTTGAAGGGCTAAAAAAAAATAAAAGATGAACAAAATCAGATGTTGGTAAAGTTATAGAAAAATCAATATTCTCATAAATTTACAATCAATTTGCAGTACAGTTTGGCAGTTTCTTATACATTTAAACCTACATAGACACTATCACCCAACAACTTCTCTCTTAGATGTTTACCAAAAAAGAATGCAAATATATTAAATACTTAATACATACAAAGACATTTACAAGAATGTTTCTAGCAGCTGTAGTGATAATAGTCCAAACTAGAAATAATCTCCATGTCACTTACAAGAGAAGGTATAACCAGATTTTTGGAGTATTCATACAATAGTAATTTTAAATTAGAGTGACTAACTGACGCAAACAACCTCATGGATGAACATGTTAAGTAAAAGAATACAGGCAAAAATAGCATGTCTTATTATAACTGCTGGAAAACCTATAATGCCAAAAACTAATCTATGTGGATAGAAATCAGAAAACTGTTGCCTTTGATGGAAGGGGTTTGGCTGGAAAATGGTCTGAGGAAACTGTGCAACAATTTAAATTCATTTTTTGTTCTGTGTGGTAGTTACATGGCTATATAAAATTATCCATTGAACTGAGAACCTAAATTCTATGCACTGCAGTATTTGTTGATTATCTGTTTATTCATCTATATAAAAACAAAAGCAAATATCTAAAACTATAAATATTAAATCATCTACAAATAGCAACCATTTTATTTCCTTCATTATGTTCCTTTTCATCTTTTAATGTTTTTTAACTTGCCTTACTACATCAGAAAAGGAAATATTCCAATGTTGAACCATTAAGACTATTATTGCCTTGTTTTTATCTTATGAAGATATAATTTTTTGGAATAATAAAGTTGCCTGTTTTTGTGATCAGTCTCCAAGAAAGCCCTCAATGATCCCACTTCCAAGAATTTATGCTCTTGCATAGTGTCCTAAAACACTGACAAAGGTTTATCTGTGTAACCACTAGTACATTGCAGAAATGAGAGTGCATCTTCCAAATTTCTGTCATAAAAAACATTGTGGGTTTCACCTTGATATCTTGAGTAATTTGTTTTGGGGGGGAAGCCAACTGCCATGTCGTAAGGATGTCAAGCAGTCCTATGGAAAGGTTCAAATGGCAAGGGCTGAGACTTCTTTCCATAGTCAGAACCAACTCAACAACAGTTGAGTGAACCTTCTAGAAGCAGGTCCTCCAGCCACAGTCAGGTATTCAGATGGCTACCACCCTGGCCCAAATCTTGACTGCAATCCCATGAGCCAGATCCACCTAGATAAATACTCCTGAATTCTGGAACCACAGAAACTGTGAGGTAATATATGTTTATTATTTTTAAGGTACTATTTATAAAAGTAATTTGTTACACAGCAATAAGTAACTAAGAGACCTTCCACACATTGTTGAGAGTTTTTAATTCAAGGCTCTGAAATATAATTTAACTTTTGTTTGCACCTAATGAAAAGCTAACCTGATTTACTATATTTAATCTCTTAAAATGATAAATTATATTGACTGGTTTTCTAATGATAAATTTGATGGTTATATTTTATCAATTTCATACATTTTCAATTCATTTTGCTAAATTTATGTTCATTAATGAGATTTATGAGTAATTTTCCTTTCTAGGACAAATTTATTGGGTTTAGGTCTCAATAGAAATCAAGCTTGATTAAACGAGTTTGGAATACTTTCATCTCTTCTATTTCCTGAAAATGTTTGTAAAAAACTTGAATTACCTTGTCCTTGAATATTTGGTAGGATTTTCTGGTGACATTATCTGGGACTTAATATTTCTTTTTGAGATTATTTTTGACTGCTGACTCAATTATTTTAATTTTTATATTACTAATCTGGTTTCTATTTCTTCTTGAGTCACTTTAGCAAATTGTATTTTTCCCTTCAAGGTTTGTTCTATTTATATACGTTGTCATAGTTATTTGGGTTAATTACTTTAATATCTGGAACATCGGAAGGGAAATCATTTATTCCTAAATTATAAGGAGTCTTTTTCCTTTACTTTAATTTCCTTAGTATATCTTTCCAGAGAATTGTCCAATTTATTCTTTTCAAATAATTACTTTGGGCTCCACAGATACTCATCTGTACATATGTTTTTATTTAATTAATGACCTGGGTTTCTTTATAATTTCCTTTCATTAGGTTTCCTTTGCTGTCAATTTTTAAATTCTAGAGATGGATATATTTTTATCCTTACTTATTAAGAAAAAGTATATTAATTAAACTTTAAGTACGAATATTATGCATTCCAGATTATTTTACTGATAAACCAATTGTGGCAGGAAAAATAATGGCCCCCAAATACATCCACACCCTAATCCTCAAAACCTGTGAAATTGTTAATTTACATGGAAAAAAAGTTAATGACCTTATAAAGGGATGATTATACTTTCATTAGCTGTGTGAGGACAACCTAATCATGTAAGTCCTTAAATGTGGAGACACTATCTTAGATACAATCCAAAATGTGACCATGAAATAAGGATCAGAGACATCTGACATGGTTGGCTTGACTACAGAGGAAGGAAGAGAGATCTGAGCCAAAGCATGTGAGTGACCTCCCAAAGCTGGAAGAGACAAAGAAATAGATTCCCCAGAACCACCAGGAAGAAATGCAATCCTAACACCTTGATTTTAACCCATCGAGACCTCAGCATTCCTGTCTACAGAAATGTAAGAAAATAAATCTGAGTTATTTTAAGCCACTAATTTTACAATAATTTGTTTTGCGGGAAATATATAACAAATCTGGAAGTGGGTGCTGATTTAACAAGTATCTAAAACATGGAAGTGGCTTCTGAATTAGGTGAAGGGCAGAGAGTGCAAGAATTTGGAGGTGCATTATAGAAAGAACCTAGATTTCTTTCAGAGAGTGTTAGCAGAAATGTGGATGTTAGGGCTCAGAAGAATTTGAGAAGCATGATAGAGAAGAGCTAAGTCTCCTTAGAGAATACTTAAATCTCCATGAACAGACTGCTAGTAGAAATAAGGACATTAAAGTCAAAGCCTGTAAGGGTTCAGAAAGAAATGGAAACATGTTATGGGAACCTGAAGGAAATAAGATCCTTGTTATACAGTAGTAGAGAGTGTAGCAGAATTATATCCTGCAATTCTGTGGGTAACAAACCTTTTAAACTGTGAGTATTTAGTTGAGATTTCCAATTAACCTTTGAAATATCTTGCTACCTTAGTAAACTGTGGGAGGAGAGAGATAAATTGTGGGGAATGCTATTAAACAAAAAGGAACCAGGACTTGGTGATGTGGGGAATTCTTTAAAATTCTATCAAATTCAGCGAATGTACTTAAGCAGTTAAAGTTATATAGTCAGCACACTCAGTCCTGTCATTGACATTAAATGCAGTTCTAAAACTTGGACAGAGTTCATGAAACAAATATTTGAAGGTTCTGGAAAGTAAACAGGAGCATGTATATTGGTGAGGAAGATGAAGATTGAAAGTATCACTGAATTGAGTAGATCATTTTTTCCCTCCTGTACAACCCTAACTAGATTCAATAAGCCCAAATCAAAGAAGTGAACCTGAGTATGGGCACAGAAACCTCCATGAGAAGCCCTTTAGGTCAGGATCAAAAAAAAGGAAAGGAGTCTACTGGTATGGGGATCCACAGGCACATAGTTGTGTTTGGGTAGGAAAACCATGGAGGAAATGTGGTCCTAGAGGATGGTGAAAACCCCACTGATTTTTTACTATCTTTGTCTTCCACTATTTGACCCTGGACACAGGCACATTCACAGCCAATGTGTGACACAGAGGAAGAACCATAATCAACTATAGCTGCAATCAACTGACAATGATTTAAATCCAACAAATACACTGACAGTAATAAGCATGGCCAGTGCTTGCTTGACCAAACAACTGGACACCATATCTTTCCTAAGTTGACGTGGATGGGGCTCTAGCAATTCAGTCATGTGGTTGACTAAAGCATGGATCATAATGTAGCCTACATTGCCTGAGGTTGAAAAGCCAAAACTGTCCTGGTATAGAGATGAAGGGATGAAAAGTCTTAGAGAGATTGGGACATTAGAGTGAATTTATCATGTAAGACCTTTTGACTCTCTAGAACAATATCCAGAGGACATAATTTTCCTTGGTACTGTGAGGAATAAATTAGTGAGAGCAGCTCCATCTTCCCTGAAGACCTCTGTGTTTGCTCCTTTCTGTAGGCCAGATATTACCATAGAAAATGCTGTCACTGAACTTGGATCCTTAAACACAATGGGGGACAATCAGATCCTGGGTTGACAAGAGCCACTTAAATGCCAAAGCAAAAGTGGGCATGGCTACAGCAATGGACAACAAAGTCAATGTAGTAATCAGAATAGTCTGACTCACAGAGACATTGGCTAGTTGTTCATAGGTTACCTGGAAGTGAACAGATGAGCAGTCTACTAAATTTTTACTTGATCTGGATAAGCAGAAGATTTCTAAGTCAAGTGAGCAAAAGTCTAACTTGAAACACAAAAATAGAGTCATGGCCTCTCAATTGATTCCTTGACTAAAGACAGGTTATAAACCCATAACCCCTTGAATGAAAGGAAGACCAGGTCCCGTTGGTGTAGGACCCCATTAAGCTGCCAAAATTTTATATTCTTAACCTTCCTTGTAGCCTTCTTCAAAGGAACCAATAGCTTTTACCAGGGTGACTGCATTTGGGAAAAGAAAATGATCAGACATTTCAGCATTATTAGACACTGTCTCAGAACTGAAATTAATTCCAGGATACCGAAAATGTTGTTTTGGTCCACCAGTCAGGGTAGGGGCATTGGAAGGTCAGGTGATGGAGCTTTACCTCAGATCTGTCTCCCAATGGGTCTAGTGGGTCCCTGAACACATTGTGTGTTATTTTCCCAGTTACATAATTCATAATTTGAGAACATGTACACAGCATCAGAAAGAATTTCCACTTGGTTCCCTTACTTGTGGAGTGAGGGCTATTGTAGTAAAAATGGCCAATAGTAAGCCACTACAATTGCCTCTACCTAGCAAAATAGTTAACTAAAAGCAGTATGTCATTTCTAGAAGGATTGCAAAGATTAGTGCCACCATCAAGAACTTGAAGAATTCAGAGGTAGTAATTTCCACCACATAACTATTCAACATTCCTATTTGGCCTGTGCAGAAAACAGATGGATCTTGGAAGATACAGCATATTACTTTAAACTTAACCAGGTGGTTACTTCAATTGCAGATGGTGTTCCAGATGTGATATCATTGCTTCAGCAAATCAACACATACCTGATACCTTGTATGCAGCTTTTAATCTGGCAGATGCTTTTAGTCTACATAACTGTTTTTTTTTTTTAAGATTTATTTATTTACTTTTTTAAAAAAATTATTTCTTTTTATTTTTAAAAAATTCATCCCCCCTTCCCCAGATGGTTCTCTCATCTGTCTTCTCATTGTTTGCCCGCATTCTCCAGGAGGCACTGGAAACCAAACCCGGGACCTCCCATGTGGGAGGGAGGCACCCAATAACTTGAACCACCTCTGTTCCTCATACCTCTTTGTAAGTCAACCAGAAGCAGTTTTCTTTCAGCTGGCATGGCCAGCAATACACTTTCACAATCCTACCTCAGGGATATATCAACTCTCCAGACCAATGTCATAATATAGTCCATAGGATTCTTAATCACCTTTCCCTTCCACAATACAGCATGCTGGTCCATTAAATTGATGACATTATGTTGATTGGTCCTAGTGAGCAAGAAGTAGCAGCTACTCTAGACTTATTGATAAGGCATTTGTATGTCAGAGCAGGGAAATAATCCAACAAAAATTCAGGGAAATTTCCAGGCATTCAGTGACTTGGGCATGTTGAGATATCACTTCTAAGGTGATGGATAAATTGTTGCATCTGGTTCCTTCTACAAGCAAAAAAGAGTTACAATGTCTAGTTGGTATCTTTGGTTTTTGAGACAACATATTATTCATTTGGATGTGTTACTCCAGCCCATTTGCTGAGTGACCCAAAAATCTGCAAGTTTTGAATGGGGATCCGAATAAGAGAAGGCTCTGCAGTAGATCCAGGCTGCTGTGCAAGCTGCTCTGCCAATTGGGCCATAAGTTCCAGCAGACCCAATGGTGCTGGAAGTTTCAGTAGAAAATAGAAATGCTGTTTGGAGCCTTTGGTGGAGAGCTGCAGGATTTTGGAGCACAACTCTGCCATACTCTGCATGTAACTACTTTCCTTTTGAGAAAGAACTTTTGGCCTATTGCTGGGCCTTAGTAGAGACTGAATGCTTAACCATGGTCCACCAAATTACCATGAGAACTTAGTTGCCCATCATGAACTGGGCATTATCTGACCCACCAAGCCATAAAGCTAGACATGAACAGTAGCATTCAATCATTAAAAGAAGCAGGCCTTGAAAGCACAGGAGGTTACATGAAGAAGTGGTCCAAATGCCCATGACCCCTACTCTTGACATATAACCTCTCTTTTTCTGGCCTTATGAGAAGTTTGCTATATCAGGTGACTGAGGAAGAGAATACTTAGCCAGTTTATATGCAGATCTGCATAATATACTGTTAACACCCAAAAAGTGGGCATTTGCAGCATTAAAGCCCCTTTATGTGACATCCTTGATACAGTGGTGCTCATTTTGCCAGGAAGGAGAATTGGCTGGGTATGCTTTTGTATACTAACTAATGGGCTGTGGTCTATGGTTTGGCTGAAACATCAGGGTCTTCAAAGAAACATGATTGGAAAATTGGTGATAAGGAGATGTGGGGGAGAGGTATGTGGATAGACCTTTCTGAATAGGTGGAAACCATGAAGATATTGGTGTCTCATGTGAATGCTCACCAGAGGGTGACTTCAGCAGAGGATGATTTTAATAATCAATTAGATTTGGTGAATTGTTCCATGGATATCAGTTGACCTCTTACTCCAGCCACTCCAGTCATTATTTAATGGGCTCATGAACATAGTGATTGTGGTTTTAGAGATGGAGGTTATATATGGGCTCAGCAACATAGACTTCCACTCACCAAGGCTGACCTGGCTACAGCCACTGCTAGTTCCCAATCACTCATAAGCAAAGACTGGCAGTCCCTGACAGGACTCTATTCCCCAATGTGATCAGTCTGCTATCTGGTGGGAAGTTGATTACATTGGACCACTTTCATCATGGGAGGCACAGTATTTTGTTCTTACTTGATTAGATGCATACTCTAGATACAGACTTTCTTTTCCTGCACACAATGCTTCTGCCAAAACTACCATCCATGAACTTACAGAATGCTTTATCCACCACTATGGTATTCCACATAGCATTGCCTCTGATCAAAGTACCCTCTTCACAGCAAATAAAGTGTGGGAATGAGCACATGCTCATGGAATTCACTGATCTTACCATGTTCCCCATCATCCTGAAGCAGCTGGATTGATAGAAGGGTGGAATGGCTTTTTGAAGACTCAGTTATGACACCAACTGGACAGCAATACCTTGCAGGGCTGGAGCAATGTTTTCCAGGAGGCTGTATATGCTCTAAATCAGTTTCTACTCTTTGGCAATATTTTTCTCATAGCCAGGATTCATAGTTCTAAGAATCAAGAGGTGGAAATGGGAGTGACACCACTTACTATTTCCCTCAATGATCCATTAGAAAAAAATGTGTTTCCTTTCCCCACAACCTTAAGCTCTGCTGGCCTACAGATTTAGTTCCAAAGGAGGAGTGCTTCCACCAGAAGATACAACAATGATTCCATTGAACTGGAAGTTATAACTGATACCTGGCCACTTTGGGCTCCTCATGCCCTCTGAATTAACAGGCAAAGAAGGGATTTACTGTACTGGATAGGGTGACTGATCCTAGTTATCAAGGGGAAGTAGGACTGTTATGCCCAATGGAGGTAAAGAAGAGTATGCCTGAACACAGGAGATTATTAGAGTATATGCTAGTCCTACCATGCCCTGTGCTTAAAGTCAATGAACTGCAACAACCCAATCCAGGCAAGACTACTAATGACCCAGACCCTCCAGGAATGGAGGTTTGGGTCATCCCATCAGGCAAAGAACCAAGACCAGCCGAGGTACTTGCTGAGAGTAAGAGTAATATGGAATGGGTGGTGGATATAGATAATTATTCATATGAGTTAAGTCCATGTGACAGGTGCAGAAATGAGGAATATAATGGTTTTAAGTATTTCTTCCTTGTTTTGTTATGAATATGTCTCTCTCTCTCTCTCTCTCTCTCTCTCTCTCTCTCTCTCTCTCTATATATATATATATATATATATATATATACACACACACACACAACACATAAAACAAATCTTTGTTTTCTTCCTTATTTTCCCCTTGTCATTATAGCATAAGTTGTATTAACTATGTCATGTATTTAAATTACAGTATATCAAGTTTAAGAGTGAATATGACTCAAGGATTTGCATCATCTTCTGGGGAAAGAGTTACTGCATTTCCAGTTGCACACAGGACAGTTGAATTATGTTAAGCAAATGTATGACTGACATTGTTTTTATTCAGAAATTAATTATGGTTTAAGGAGATGTGTATGGGTGCTAATTTGAGAATGCATGGAATCTGATGATTAATGTGGTCAAGCAAGCACTGGCTGTAATGATACTGTCAGGTTATCTCTTGGGCTTAAATAATTAGCCAGCTGATTGTACCTATGGCTGATTATATCTACAATCAATAATGGTGACTGCTATCAACAATAAGTGAAGACTTATCCAATCAGTTGAAAGCTTTACAAGGAGAATTGATGATTTCAGTACTGAGAAAGAAGTATTTCTATCTCTCCTTCAGTCAACCAGCTTTCTGGAGAATTCATCAAAACCTTAATCACAGTTCCCAACTTGTGGCCTGACCTACAAATTAGAACTTCCTAATCCCCATGGTCGCATGAGCCAATTCCTATAATAAATGTTATAATATTTACATATATATTTTTTCTGTTCTGTTTCCCTGGAGGGTAATGACTAATACACTGTAGCAGTAATTGAGTGATAATTTCAGCATTATAAACTCTGTTATTTATATTAAGAGAACTGAACTAGATATTGACACTATAATCAACTACCATGTTCAATTCATTAATTATTCATAAATTATTCATTCATAAATTATTAATTCTTTAATTTTTATTTATGATTAGTGGTTTTGTCCTGATTTTAGAGAAAATCTTTGACAACAAAGTTACTGGATATAGTGTCCAGTGTTATCCAAATAAGTAGTTTTTCTCTTTAAGTATACATTTAGGTCTAGGATAAACTTTGTTCATTTTGCTATAAGGTTTTAAGTAGGATTCAAATTCATTTTTCTCCATGTGCATTTAAAATTAATTTATTGAAATAATCATTTCTTTGCTAGATTTTATAGCAATTTGTTGTGGACAAAAATTGCGTATGTGAGGTCCTTTTTTAAAAAACTCTCTTCAGTCCATCTGATCTATTTATCTCAGTTTTTGCTAGCTCTTAATTGCATTACTTATTTGAGCTTCAGAATAAGTCTTATTTTCTCATTGTATAAATGCCCTGGTTTTATCTCACTTCTAAAATATTTTATTGTTCCTCTTGGCTCCTTGCTTTAAAAAATTATTATATAATTTACTCTTCTAAAATATGAGAAATTATCATACATTTTGATTGAGTTTACTTTGAATCTACAAATAAATTTGGTGAAAATTGTTATTTTCATTATATTTTATCCAAACCATAAATATCACATATCTCTTCACTGAATTTTTTGTAGAGGATTTTCCATTTTATAATATTTTATCTAAATATTTTATTGTTACAAGATTTTATATTGTAGTTATTGTTCACTTACTATTTTTTTCTTATGAATCAAATTTTTAAGTTATTTTATTTTTTTTACATTAAATTAAATTAAATTTAATTTAATTTAATTTATTTTTTTGCCCAACACAAATCACAAAATATTTTCTCCTATTTTCTTTTTTAAGTTTTATAATTTTAGGTTATAGAGTTTAGCTTAATGATCATTTTGCCTTATTTTCATACAGAGTGCAATACGTGTATCAAAATGACTTTTGCATATAAATATTCAATTGTTCCAATACCATTTGCTGATATGGATATATCTCTGATTCACCTCTTTATAACTCTGATGAGAATCAGTTGTTTATTTCTGGACTCTATATTGTAGTCCATTGCTCTTTTGGTTGAGCTTGACATCAGGAACATGCTACTTTTATTTCTTAAACTTCATAGTAAGTCTTGATATAAGGTAAAGTTGTTACTCCGAATGTGTTATCCTTTTTCAAAGTTGTTTTAACTATTTTAGATCCTTTGAATTTCCATATGAATTTTAGAATCAGCTTGTCAATTCCTGCAGAAAACCTGCTGGAATTTTGACTAGAATTTTGCATCAATATTATATTGTAACAATATTGAGTCTTCTGACTAATAAACATGGTGTATTTCTCCATTTACTTAAATATTTTACAATTTCTCTAAGCAATATTTGGTAATTTTCAACATATAAATTTGTCACATCTTTTATCAAATTTCTTAGTAAATATTAAAAAAAATAGATGACATGTAAATAGAATATTTAAATTTCAATGTTCAATTTTTTATTGTTAGTATATAAAATATAATTGATTTTTGTATATTGATCTGATGTACTGTAGCCTTGATTAGTTTGCGTCTTAGTTGTAATAGCATTTTATGTATTCCATTGGATTGTTACATCGATGATTCAGTTTGTTTGCAAATAAAGAAGTTTATTTCTACTTTTCTAGATGCATTTTACTTTTTTTTCTTGCCTGATTGTATTGACTAGAATCTCTATGCAATGTTGAATACAAGTGGTGAGAACAGTCATCTTTATTTTCTTCCTGATCTTAGGAGGGAATGATTTAACATTTCACCATTAAAGACAATATTAGTTATAGATTTTCCATTGATGCCCTTTATCTAGTTGAGGAAAATTTCTACTGAGAGCTGTTATCAAGAAAGTTTATCTTGGGACTTTTATAGGTATGATCAATATCATAAATTCATTGTTTTTCATTGCAACACAGTTACTGATGGCAATTAAATCTAAATTTCGTATTGGTAAAATTGGCTATAATTGACATAAGTTTTTGTAATGACACCAAAATGTTCAAAGAAGAAATTTATATATTTCAATAGCTTTTTTTGAAGTATAGTCCCATTTTTGAAAGGAAAATTCTGTCAGAGATGGCACTTTTTTCCTTAGAATAACTCCTCTTTGTTCTCAGCTTTTTCTATTCTGAACTCAAGAATCTTCTTTGATTCTATGACCTAAAAAACTTCGGTGTCCACCATTCATAGACCAGGAACTGAAATTCCATATTTCCTTTCCAGGAACCTATAGCACCTAGATATAAATCTTTCATTATTCTTGAAAAAAATCAAAAGTATCATTATCTCCATGTTTGAGTGCAGCGGTTTCAGAGTTTTCCTTCTTAATCACAATAGTTATTGTCAATCTTCTTTTTTGGTCAGTAAAGCTACACTGATGATCTCCAATAGACTCTCTACTGCCACATTCTCATTTTGGGGAAGAAAACTTCCTTCATGCTTCAATAACAATTTATCCTTTTCAAAACAACTTTAGAGGTGATTGGGCTTTGTTCTAGTCAGGTTCTTAAAAATAATTTTCCACCAAAGGATTCCAACTTTTTTTCATATTTCATGTGCAGACTCTTTTATTTTTTTTTTCTGGTTTATTCTGAATATTCCTTGTGCTAAAGTAACTACTACTGTTGAAATTTTAATTGTAGCTTATTTTTTCATTATATATGTGAAATGTAATATAATAGCTGATATATATATATATATTGCTATGCGTGTGTGTGTGTATATATATATATATATATATATATATATATATATAGTCATTTAATCCACACTGCAATTATAGGAGATAGGTAGTATTGCTATCTCCAGTTTACAGATAAGGGACATATGTAGTTTGAAAATGAAGAAAAAAAAAAAAGTAGTGATATTGTACAGCAAAAGTGAGAAGTGTGTGTTTGTTGACCTATATTGGGGAAAGTTTGTAATTGCTGTTAGAGTTGAGTGTAAAAGCATTCAAATATTGATAGATTTAAGTAAAAATTCAAAGTGAGAACACTTTGAGACGATGTCGATATTTTATTCAAAAATACTCAAGCAACTGTAAATCAGTATAGTAACTGTGCTATGGAATTGTAATGTAGTTGGTCACTAGTAGAAGATATTTTGTAAAATATGTGTTTTCAATATACCAACAAATTAAAAAATAATAAGTAGGTAAAATAAAATAAATATATTACCAACTATGTATCAATTATTGGGAAATTAGATGACTGAGTGAATCATTTTAAGAAGCATTTGGCCAATTTGAAAGGATAAAAAATAAAAACATATTCTCATTTCCTTTGCCCCATTGTTCTTCAGTTAATAGTTGTATCACTTTTTATTTTTATTCTTAATCATTTTAGATCAAGGGTTGCTTTTGGACTTCTAAATAAATCCTGAACATTATCCACCATATAATTTCACAAAATTTTATTTATAATTATTGGGGTTTCATAAAATCTCAGAAGCTCATTTAAAGATTCCAAATGAAGAACACATACTATATGTAAAGTATCCTATGTATTTTTATATCATTTATTAATATCTCTTTCAGCATCCAAGAAAAAGCAAGGTAGATTAAGTGGAAATGTAAAGAAACTACAGAATTCAGGGCCCGACCAACACATGGAAAGCCCAAAGATTTAAGTCTTTTGGACATACACCTATCAACTCTAGTACTAACTATATGTTCAATTAGAAGAGGTAGAAGAGCCATGTGTAGGGAAACCAAAACAAGTCCAAATCTGTCACAATGGGCAGCATAAACTCCAAAGTAGGGCCCACTGACAGGGCGCCAAACTCCTGAGCTGTCAACACTGCCTATAGTGTCTGGATGTCTCCAGACCCCTCAGTAGCCCCATTATTTGAGGTAATATTTACTGTGGCAGTCAATGGGATCCTGCTGAGACATGCATAAGCATAACCTCAGGGATGACCTCCTGACTCTTTTTGATGTCTCTTAGCCGTATGAACTCATTAGTGTTTACCTTTTCCCCCTCTTGGTCAAGGTCTTTTTCCAGTTGCATTGTTAGTTGGTGCTTGGTAGTAATCCCTTAGTGCCATGGAGGCTCATCTCCAGGTGTCATGTCCCACGATGGGGGTGGGGGGAGGTAAAGCATTTCTATGCTGAGTTTGGATTAGAGAGAGATCACATTGGAGCATAAGGAGGTTCTCAGGAGGTAACTCTTAAGCAAACTATAATACTAGGCTAAGTTTTAATTTCAAAAGAAAAGGTTCACAAGTACAATATCAATATCAAGGGCCCATCAATGGTCCATCATCCTTCATTAGTCACTGTCCCTGTAGTCAGGGTCTTCTTGCTGTCCCATTAGATAATGTGGCAGAGTTTCCCAGAATAGGAATTGGATATTTTTTTGATTATGGTGTTGATCTCCACCCACCGTGGCAATGCCTCATGAACACTTGAACTAGTTCATATCCCTTATAAGAATGTCCCAGGTGAAACTCCTCCCTAATCTCAACAGAGTTGCGACACCTACTCTCCAATACATTGCACTCACCCAGGACAACTAGCAAGGAGATGATGATGGACAACGACTATCCTAAGGAACTGAGAGAGTCTACAACTACAAGCAATTAGTCCCATCCATCTGCCCCATGGGATCTAAGCCGCTTCTCAATTAGAGGTGAATTGGGCAACACCATCCCAGAATCCTCAGAATTGTGGAAGGAATGATGGACTACAATAGACTCACTATTAGTATACTATAGACTGATTTTTTATTTTGACAATGGAAGAACTTTTATCATTGATGTGGAAGCAGTGGCCACCTGAGGTTCTGAGGCAAGGGAGAGGTAATAACAGGTGTAATATGGGGGCTTTTGGGGACATTGGAATTGTCCTGAATGACATTGCATTGACAGATACCGGCCATTATATACTTGTCATAACTTACAAATTGTGCAGGAGAGAGTTTAATCTATAATGTAAAGTATAATCCACACTTAGTGGCAATGCTCCAATATATGTTCATTAATTGTAAAAAATGTACCACACTAATGAAGGATATTGTTAATGTGGGAAAGTGTGGGAGGTGTGGGGAGTGGGGCGTATGGGAAATCCCTACATTGTTATTGTAACATTTATGTAATTGAAGTGTCATTTGAAAAAAAAATTTATAAAGGGAAACTATAGGAATTCCTGAGACGTGGGAGTGAGTTTGATATATATCAGCAGCATTTGGGGATCACCATTAAATTAGTGTATCAACTAGTCTTAGTATCTGATTGTACTTCAACCAGAAAAACAAGAAATGGGTTAGGTATATTACATATTTCTATTGAATAAACAATCTTTGTTGAATAAATATAGAGATTTCTGAAGGCAAGATTTTCAAAACAATGCAATGAATTGTTTTTCAGATGAGATTTCAGAATTAATGGTGACTTTGATTTTGAGGGGGAAAATTGCTATTTTGCTTGGAAGAAATATGAAGACATAATTCACAGGCCCTCAAACCTAGGGACTGACTTCGTTAGAGTCTGTTTGGAAACCTAAAAACAAATGAATCCTTCCTCACACTCATCTTACTTATAGACATTTTTCAAGAGCCATGTTAATTAAGAATGAGGTGTGACCCAAGAATCAGTATTAGAAGCAAAGGAAAACCAAACCTCCCCAGGTGATTCTAGGTATAGGGAAGTTTGGTAAGCACTGACCTAATTGATCTCTTTTCAGTTGTCAAAGAGACCACACATTTATATATATTTTTCTAATTTCTTTTTCTGGTTTTAAGAATAACTTTATGGCTCGATCAAAGGACTTGCAATTTATGAAGATAATGTGTAGGAGGAATTCTCAGTTCTTTCTTTGAATAAAGACCTAGTCTAGGATTCTCTTTAGTTTCTAATAAATAAGAATGAGGTACACGAGATTTAGAAATAAATTGGTCTACTTGTTGAGTTTACTCAGAAACTTGAATAAATATAATATATACTGGGAAGCATTTTAGTAAAAATCTACACTTCCCTCAAAGTTTCTCTTAAAAGAAAAATCTGCTTTCTTGATGCTTCAGTGAGTCTTCCTTTGTAATCTGCTGCATCTCAAATAAGTTATCTGGTTTTATAATATCATAAATTTTTCTGAAGACTTTTTTCTTAGTTCATCAAAATTTCTCTTTTTTTTTCTGTTTATTCTCTCATATAACCATTACTTTTTGAGTACTTTCTATTTTCCAGTTGCCACATATTTCATTTAATTTACAAACATATTTACTTTAATCCTTAAAACAATAATCCTACAGAGTAAATGCTTTAAACCATGTTTGGCTAATGAAGAAAACATAGGCCCACGGAATTTCAACAATTGTCCCAGTATTACTCAGCGAGTTGTAGAGCTTGTACTGAAACTCAGACTTATGTGAATTTAATGACGATGGTTTTAACCAAAAAACATTATGCCTTCATAAAAGAAATAGTAAAAGGGGCTAAATTGGTTTCACTTCTTCTGAATCTAGTTTGATTTTAATTTCATGGACATTTCAGGTAAAAATAGGTAACTTCAAATGTGACATTAAGTATAGAGAGAGGAATGAATTTTTATTTAATTTAAAAATTAAATGTAGTAATGAACCACAGAATTATAACATAAAAAATGTTTCCTATTTCCTTTTGGATTTATTTTTCAAAGAGCCTTCAAATCATTAATATTTTATCCACATACCCCTTATGTATTTGAAATTAAGCATTCATAGTTATAAAAACAGTTAAGTTAAAAAGCAGAGCATATGCAATATATTTATGTTTTTGCTCTATTTATTTGCATGAATGTCTTCTGTTTCATTACAATATGTACATGAAAAAATACTTCCTGTTGGGAAAATTGATCTTTTACTTCAATCATAGTGCTACTCCAAAAACAAAAATAAATCATATATGAAAGATATTAGCCCCTTGACAGTGAAAGGAAAAGACCTGCTGGGTTTGACTGTTAAATCAGAAACACCTGAAATCAGAAAGTAGTAGTGGATGAAGCAAGAGGTAGAAATAGAACAGCATAATTTAAAAGCAAGAGTTTGACTTATGACTTCTGAAGCCTTTCTTCAAGACTGGAGCTTCATTCTAACTTAAGAAACAGCAATCCCATATTACCTCATTTCTTTACATAACAGAATGTTTAAAGATAGTCTAATTAATTCTATCTTTTAGTGGAAAAAGGAATTGCTCTATTTGCCCAACTCTCCATTTCTAAAACAAAAGAACTTTGAACAATTTGTGTACTTATTTATTAATATCTATTAAATCTTTAGATGTTTTAGTCATTGTGAATATTGATTTTCACACTCAGTTTCATGCAAAACCTTCAACAATTCTATAAAGTGGGTGTTGTGAGTAACTCCTATTTAACAGAAGAGGACTTGAAACATTGAAAGAATAGTCACCTTGCGGTCTTTCAGTCGACTGATAACTGATAACTTGTCACTACTTAAGGTAGTCTTTGACATCCACATTCTTATATAATACTGAAATAATATATTAAAAAATATATAAACAATGACATTGTGGTTGGACATTGATTAGTTTCAAATGTAAAGCTATGCTGTCAGACCCATTGCTAAGAAAACCCCAATTTATATTAGCATTTTTTTCTCTTTTGAAACTTCAGGAGCCAAAAGGCAGCCAAGGCTTTTCACAGGCTTTGTGATCATTTTCTCAGCGAGGTCTCTGCTATGAAGACTGAGCTAAATAGGAATTACTCAGAGTTGACAAAGTTTATTCTGCTGGGATTCAGAAAACCTACAGAAATGCAGATTCTATTATTCTTACTGTTCTTTTTTAACTACATGGTCATTTTAGTGGGAAATATCAGCATGATAGTCATCATTAAAATAGATTGCAGACTTCACACGCCCACGTATTTCTTTCTCAAAAACTTGTCGTATTTAGACCTGCACTCCACAGTCATTGCTCCCAACACTGGGTAATTTCTTGTCCAAGGAGAAGAACATTTCTTACAATGGCTATTCAGCACAGTGTTTTTTCTTTGCTCTCTTTGTTCAAACTGAAGGCTTCCTTCTGGCAGTGATGGCATATGACTGCTTCTCAGCCATCTGTTCACCCTTCCACTGTCCTGTACGTATGTCTCAGCAGGCATCTGTGAACGTATCAACTCCATGATCCAAACAGGTTTCATCTTCAATTTGCGTTTCTGTGGAGAAAACAGACAGGACCACTTTTTCTGTGATGCCCCAGTGCTGATCAAGTTCTCATGTGTTGAGACCTTTATTCTCTCTGCTCCCATCATCATCACCACCACAACTATCATTCTGGTTTCCTATGTTTATATCCTCTCCACTGTCCTGAAGTTCCCCTTAAACCAAACAGGAGTAAGACCTTCTCCACCTGTAGCTCTTACATAGCTGTGGTGAGTTTATTTTATGGGACTGTGTTTTTCATGTACGCCCAACCTGGGGCTATCTCCTCACCAGAGAAAAACAAGATTATAGCTGTGTTCTATACTATTATCATTCCTATGTCAAATCCTCTGAATTATAGTCTAAGGAATAGGGAAGTGAAAAATGCAGTGAAAAGGGTATTGTTGAGAAGAATATCTTTTCTGTAACCTCCAGCCACTTACTCCACTGTAAGCTCTGAAGTAAAATAATTTATTAAAAGCAAAACTTTCAAAAATTTGATTTGGGATTGTTTTTACCAAAGGCCTCTAAAAGTTTTGGAGATTAAAGTTTACTTCATTTAATTATCATCAGTGGAATATTTTAAAAATGAAATATAAACTGAAAATAGCTTTTTATTTTCCTACTTAAGTATTTTATGGTGTTATTTCTAGGTATTATATATGTCTGTTGTTCTTGTTTGTTTTGCTCAAGTGTATTCAGAATTGCAACTCATAAATAGAATATTACAAAATTAAAATGTAAAATATGAAATTTATTAATATAACATCTCTTTTATAGATGTATATCTATATATCCATCTATTTTTCTGGGGGAAGGGGGATAATGAGAAAGAGAGAGGGAGATAAGTAGAGAGAGAATGCTGAATGTTCTATGTTCTGCATTTTATCCAAATCATAATCAAGTATGTCACTATAATATTTAATTAGTAATTTAATCCTTTCAATGATGTGGTTATACATCCATTCTAATATTTAAAGCTGAGAATTTTGTGCAATGTTTTTCCTTAAATAGACTTTCTAAGAGTTTTACTTCACAACATTACAGGTTTGAGTTCTATATCATTTTCAATTAAATTCCTGCCATCACCTTATTTAGTTAGCCTTCTTTTTCCAACTTTATTTGCTGATATTTTTTTCAGTGTTCATTTTAATGAATTATGTTTAAATATATTGCATAATTTTCTATATAATGTATTTTATTTTTATAATTTTACAAATAATTTCCTCTTAGATCAAGGAGCATTTAGATGATATATTAATTAAATGTAGTTAATTTCTTTAGACAAAATGCTGTTATTTCTAGTTTTACCTTAAATTCAGAAAAGTTAAATTCAAAGCATTTTTGGTGGAATTTATTTAGTTACAATGTTTGGGTAAGGAGATAATACATTGTTTTGTAAATATTCCATGAATTTAAGAAAAGACTGCCTATTCTCATGCATATTAGCAAACTGAATCCTACAATATGGGATTCCCTTATAATTTTGATGTAAATTTATGTAATCTAAAGCTTCTTAAAAAATAAAAATTAAAAATTAAAAAAAAAATAAAAGTAACCACTCTGAATTATTTGTGTTCATATCAGGTAGGCATAGATAGTTTAGTATTAGAAATTGCAAAATTACTTTCATGATATTAACTGATTTAAAGATTAAAAACCTTATTATCACAAAAGATGTAAAAAAAACATTTGATAAACTTTACACCATTTTACAATTAAAAAATAATAAACTTATAAAAGAAGCAAACTTTATTAACCTGATAAAATTTGTCTATATATAAATTGGAAGAATAAATGTTATTCTAAATGGGAAATCATTAGAAACATTTTCTTTAAATTTAGGAAAAAGACAAAATATATATTATACCCAAAGCAGTTTGCCATTCCATTAGAAATCTAGCCAGAGCACTAAGATAAGAAATAGAAATTAAAAGTGCAAGGAATCAAAATGCGGGCTGAAAAAATCATTTACATAATCACTTACAAAGAAAGTCTAAAAGAAGAGTTTAGGGAGATTCTGGATTAATGTATAAAATTCCATCACATGTCTATACATCAACTATAAACAACTTCAATATTTAATTGAAAAGACAATACCATTTATATGTGTATCAGAGATTATCAAGTATTCAGGATTAATTTTAACAAAATATGTATAGGACCTCGACATGAGAAATTATAAAATTCTTGCCCTCATGCAGTAAATATTGTTCAAAAATACAAATAGCATCAACCATGTAAGATAATATATGCACATATAAATATAATATAATTAATATTTTTGTGCCTATCAAAGATTGCTTTATAGCAAGTAAAGTGATCCGGTGTAAGCTGAGAGAATATGTTCACAATATGCACAATGACAAACATATGTAATGAACTCCTACAAATATATTAGGATGGCACAACCAAACCAAAACTATATGGGCAAAATAGATCAATACACATTTCACAGAAGAGCAAGCAATATGCTCAATAAAAAGTATCATGAGATTTTATAGCAATAGTTGTCAGAGAATTGGAAATCAAAACCACAAGAAAATTTCATTTTATAACTATTCAATTGGGAAAAAAATGAAAAAATGCCAGACCATGACAAAGCTGGAGAGGATATAATCTACAGCCTATATTCTCAATGGAGACAACGTTTTCCCTAATGTGGTGAAAATAGTTTTTTGGGGGGTATTAAATAATTGTATCCTTTTAGATATAATATTCTTTTCCTGTACTATATTCTTATACATATATTCAAATAAAAAATATTTCTTACCTTTTTTATTGAAGTTTATCATTCATACATGAACATCCATAAAAAATAAGTGTATAGGAAAAGTTGTGAATTTACAAAATAAGCATGCATATCATCTACAGGGCTCCCATAAAGTACATACTACCAACACCTTGCACTGATGTGGAACAATTGTTGCAAACTGTGAAAGAACATCGTCAAAATAGTAATACTAACTATAGCCAATATCTAACATTGGGTGTATTCTCCCCCCAACTGGTAATTAACGCCCTATATTAGATTTATATATTTGTTATTCTTCATGAGAGTAAAACACTTTATTTTAAAAACTTAAGTCCATAATTTATTGGATTTCATTAGTTTTTCCTTAATATGCTATTTCTGTTCCAGGATCTCAACCAGAACACCACATTATATTTTATTGTCATGACTCTTAGCTCTAGACTGTGACAGTTTCTAAAGCTTTCCTTGTTTGGATGACCTTTACAGTTTTGAGGTGTACTAGTCAGATACTTTGCAGAATGCCCCTCCATTGTGGTTTGTCTGAGGTTTTTCACACAATTAGCCTGAAGTTCTGGGTTTTGGGAAGGAAAACCATCCACAGAGATGAAGTGCCATTCTCATGGCATCTTATCACAGCTACATGTTCTCAAATGACTTATCCCAGAATATATTATCTTTGGTCACCTGGCTGAGGAAATGTTTGGCAGATGTCTCCCTGTAAAGTTATTATTCCCCCTTTTAATACTGTATCCTTAGGAAGCAAGTCACTAAGCATAACTCACACATATAGAGAGGGGAGTTAAACTCCACTTACTAGAGGGGGAAATATATGCCTAAATTGTATGTAATACAGTAATCATTGATGTGGAGGCAGTGGGAACTGGAGGTTCAGAGGTCAGGGAGAAGGAAAACAGATTTAATACGGAGGCATTTTCCTGTCTTGGGTATTGTCCTGAATGACGCTGCAACGACAGATACAGGCCATTGTATATCTTGCTATAACCTACAGAATTGTGTGGGAGAGAGTGTAAACCACAATGTAAAGTATAATCCATGCTTAGTGGCAGTGCTCCAAAATGTGTTCATCAATTGCAGTGAGTGTACCACACTAATGAAGGATGTTGTTAATGTGGGTAAATATGGGCGGTGTGGGGAGTGGGGCATATGGGAACCCCTATTTTTTATGTATCATTTATATGATCTAAATAACTTTAAAAAAATTAAATAAAAAGCATACAATTGAAAAATTACTATATATGATGTTCTTTTAATAAAAGTGACCAAAATAAAAAATTAAGAATATATGTATGCAATCAAATATATATTAAAGATCCACAAATGAATTATTAACATAGGAATCAGAATATATTACCTTGTGCCCAGAAGAAAACAGGTGGAGTGAGAGGAAAGCATGAGGCTAGATATTAGTCATAATGTCCATATGTGCCCACAAATGATATCCTGGCATGAAAACGAGGATTATTATTAGTTTATATACACTTGAAATCCACATGTATTAAAATTATAATACAGACTTATTTGTGCATTCTTAATATTTTTGCTTCTGCTTTTATTGTTTGCCTTTTATTTTCTCTTTAAACTTTGCAGTCTTCTACAGATTCAATGCTTATTCAGGCCCCTAAATATCATTCTTCCCAATGGGTTTGTTTTTTATATTTGTTTATATTTGTAAGTTTTTTAAAAAAATCAGAGACTTTTTTTCCGTTTGTTAGTAGTCTATTCACATTTGGGAATAAAACAAAAAAATACTGATTTAACATGCATTTCTTGAATGGCTAATGATGTTGAGCATATTATCATTAAAAAAAAAAATTTAGTAGAGTTTGTGGGTTTACACACCCACCATATACAACAGGATTTCCATATGCCATCCCACTACCTATAGCTTGCATTGGTGAGAAAAATTTGTTATTATTGATGCAGCATTTTTGGTAATTTTACTAATTTGTAACTACATTTCCCTTTGTTGCAACTGATGAAAAATTATTAAAATAGTATTATTAACTACTGTCCATAGTTTAATTAAGTGTATTTTTCCACACACCACTCAACATTAACACCTTGTATTAGTCAGTATATTTGTTATAATTCATTAAAGAATATTCTTATACTTGTATTAACTATAGTCTAACAACTACAATATGGTTCAATGTATTTTTATACAGTCCTATATATTATCTTTTAATTTTTATTCTAGTAACATACATGACTTAAAGTTTCCCCTTTTAATCACATTCACCTATATAATTCAGTGCTATTAATTACACTCACAATAATGTGCTACCATAACCACCATACATTTCCAAACCTTTACTGTCAACCAAAATAGAAATTCTGTGCAAATTAAGCATCAACCCCTATTATCTAACAACGATCTATCTGCTGGTAACTTATATTCTAGATTCTATCACTGTGATTTTGCTTATTGTAATTTGTTCTTAT
>JAQZBX010030576.1:0-26741 GCA_029593785.1 Cabassous unicinctus | reverse complement strand
AAAGTGGGATCTATGAAAAGCTATTTTTTAAAAATATTTTTATTACAGAAGTTGTGAACTTCATAAAAGTCATGCACATGTGTAGAATTCCATACAACAACCCTTCATCAACACACCAAAAAAAGCTATTTTGTTGTTACTTGGTGCCAAATGTTATAATAATAGGCATTTGGCAATTCTTTTAAAGTTCTAGAATACTTTCAGAAATATGATTTTTAGGTATAGTAATTCTAAGGTAAGTGAGACAATTAGCATGCTCCTTATTTTGCAGATGGAAAAAAGCAGGGGGAAGTAGTTACAGAAAATTCAAATGATTTGCCCAATAAAAATGAAAGTTTGGGTACCTGTCCAAACAATTTTCCAGTAAGTTCTACATTCAGTTTGTGGTATGTTTATTTTGTTTACAGCCCATGGTGATAAACATGATAAAGTCAAACAGAAAGCATTTGTGGAGCCATATTTTAAAGGTGATGAAAGGTGAGTTGGTGTTGATTAAAACCAGCAATGTGATTGGGAAAACAAAGAGCTATCTTTGTCAGAGTATGTCAAAACTGTTAAATTGTTTCTTTGGTTAAAATAAAATATAATATTATTTTAAAATAATATATAATATATTTTATATATATTAAAATATATATTATATAATAATATAAAATATATTTTATGGTCATAAAAACGAGACTCTAGCATAAAGATGACAAATTTTACAAATAAGGAAATTTTTACCACCACTACCTTTTTTTTTTGACAGTGGTAATAGTTATTTTCTCTGCTTTATTATATCTGATATCTTATTTTTATTTTATTTTGAACTTTATTTGAACTTTGGGAATTTATTAAATTATATACTGCAGGAATTTATTAAATTGTATACTGTAGCTTTTATATAGTATAAATATTTAAATGATGAGTCTTAGATTTTGCTTCAGAATTATTTTATGAGGATTTTTAAACCTTCAAAAAAAACTTGAAGCATATTGATTTTGAACTATAATAATTCTTTCTGCCTTTTGGATAAGGATTGCAAATTCTTTTATTTTCAGTCATGTACTGTTTATTTCATAAGGTATAGACATACATTCAAAAAAATTTTAATGCTTTTTCCTTTAAGTACTGATGTTGGCAAATTGAGTCACTCAATAAGCAGTTTTTCTTTATACTTTTATTTCTGTTGGAAAAATTTAGAAATCTTACAAGCCAAGATAAATTTTTATTTTATGCCTGTAAGACTCTAATAGATGTCATTTGTTGTTAAATGTTTAATTCTTTTCCTTCACCAGTTTTCCAAAGAAATGGTGCCCTGGCATCTAAAATGTGACTAGGCAGGGTTTTTGTTTTTTGTTTTCTATTTTTTGTTTTTATAAGTAGCATTATGAACCCATGGGTTTAAGTATATTTGATGTATTTGTTATCCTTATTTATGCTCATATTATCACATCTTTGCCCAATGAAAGCTCTTTGAATTGACACTACTCCAGTAGTCTTTCATAGCCTTCTTGATTCCTGGTATAATAAGATGTTCTAGACTCTCTTGGATACGTCCTGCCTTGGCCTGGAATCTGCATTTATCCAGGAGCCTAGTTTCTTTTAGTGCGAAGTAGTATTTAACCCTAGTTAACTAAAGTACTCCATAGCATGTTAGTCTGGGCATTAGGGTTGCTTGTTGCTACAATTGATCATTATCTCTGAATCTTGTGGGTGGACAGCATTAGGAATAAGGTTTTTATTTCATTTTGCTTTTTAAGATAACCTACACTTGTTCCTTCTGATAGCTCCAGTCAAATTCAGAACTACCTACATCTGTACCTCCTTTCCTGCCTGCTAAGAAAGGAATTGCTTCTCAATACTACCAACCTAATTCCTCATTTTACTTTATTCCACAATACACGCACAGAGTAGTCTCAGAATAATACATACCACCACGTATAACATGATTAATTAAAACATTTGCATGTTCTTTTTGTCCTTCAGATATGTCCTATTAGAAATGTACAATCAAATGTTGTTTTCCGTGTACTTATGCCACTCGGTATCTGATTTTCATTTTGCTTGATTTCTTAGGAATTATTTTTTCTTTTATATTTAATTCTTTTTAAAAATTATTTAAAATAGGTACATGGTATATTCAGATAAGTCTAGCTTCTATCCTTGTCCCCTTTATCCTTTTCATTCATATGTGTAACCTATGGGCAACAATTTGTTAAAAATCTATAGTTTTCCTTCCATTTAAAAAATAAAAGCATGTATATTCATACTCTTCCCCCCTTGGAAAAATGGTAGAATACTATATATATTCCTTTTACTACTTTGTTTTTTTCACTTAATTATATATCCTGGAAATAAAATAGTAGGTATATAGTGATGTTCCTCATTTCTCTTCTTTGCTGAATAGTACTTCATTTTGTGACTGTACCATAGTTTATTCCCTGTCAGTGAGTATGTGGGCTGTTTACAGATAGTGCTGCGATGAATAGCCTTGTACATGCTCTTTTCATATTTTTCCCTGTTCACTTTTGGAATAGACTCCTAGAAGTAGGATTGCATAGTAAGAACTTTTATTTTAAGTGTTTCTTACTAAAGTTTGCTAACTTTTTTTTTTAACATGAGTAGTTTTATTTATTCTGAAGCCACTAGATAGCTGGAACCACAAAAGGTGGATAAAGGTGTAAAGATGGTAAAAGTCTCAGAATTAGCATGGTTCCTTTCCCCACTGAAAATACTAGCAAACTCTGGGGAAATGGGTTGTGTTGTGTCAGGAACAAGAAGCTTAGTAATCTCTGAGGTGAGGCTTTGAGGTCTATTACAGATGGCAATCTCCTTATAGTTTCTCTGTTACATTGTTACATTATAGTACACTATAGAAACTGAATGGATATATTCCTCTGAGGAAAGGATATGGCCAAATTGTATTCTGCATTAGCTCAGGATTCCAGAAACTATTTGAAAGAAAATATAGTTACACTGATACTTTTTTTTTTTCATCTGTCTTTTCTTGGTTTCTCGTTTTTAATTCACAGATTTTTCCAGAATTGAGGTTCTGGGACTTAAACACATAAATGACCTATAACTTCACAAACTGAAATAGAGCAAACAAAGCTTTCCTTTGAAGGAAAGTGCTTGACAGGGGCATCTTACCCTGACTGTAACACATCAAAGATAGATGTGTTACTAATAAGTCATTTTAAAAATCACCTTTTGGGAGTCAGACCGTTTACCATCACTGGAGATTTTCCTGTTGTAAACAAAATATACATGTTATCACCTAACTCTTCATTTACCTATTTTTCTAAATTTGGATTTTTCCATAGTGGGCTTTTTAAAGCAGGGTACAAGTATATGAATCAGATGGTTTTATGCCTCTTAATTCCTTTTTTTCTCTGAAGGACTCCATAGCATATTAATCTATACCGCATTAATCCATACCTCATGATTTGACACTTCCTAGGTTTCCAGTTCACAGTAGGATCTGATATATATAAGGGCAAGTGCAAATGATATTTGTACCCAATATCTGAAGAACTCTGGGTAGGTGGACACAGAAAAAGGAAAAAAAAATTATTTTTATTTACTTTTTTTTTTTTAGAAAATGGCATATAAACAGATGAATCTCTTCTTTGGGGAGGAGTAGGTTGGCCCTGAGATCTTGGTTGTTAATACTAGGAAACTGAGTTAACAGAGACATTATTCTCTTTCTTGGTTATATTATAGAAGATAAAGAATTCCTGCATTTAATAATACAGTATTCCTTTTTTAACATTATTATATTTTACTCCCTAACTTTATTATTTTCAGCCAGTCAGAACTATTAGGAAATAATAGTTAACTTTTTCAGTTATAGAGAAATATACCCATAAAAAATAGCTTACATATAGTAGGCACTCAGTAAATATTTGATGAAAATAGATGAAGAAATATTTCTTAATAATCATTTTAAATAAAATGAATAATGTTTTAGAATTATTTCTTCTCTGGGATTCTACCTTTTGTTAATTTAAATCCTGAACCAAAGATCTTGGTAGTACAAAACTAGATTAATTTTTAACTTAATTCATTTTTCCCCCAGAGAGACTAGCCTACAAAATTTTCCTCATATTGAGGTGGTTCGTAAAAAAGAAGAGAGAAGAAAATTGCTTGGACATACATGTAAGGAATGTGAAATTGTAAGTATTTTAATGTAAACACTCAATTGTGTAAATGAAAGCTAGGTTTTCATTAAGTGAATCTGGAGCCTTAAGCAATCCCTAGTTCTTATTACCGGATTAAGAAATTTGTGTCATTTTTCTTCTCTATATTTACTTGTACTTAATTTTTTCCCCTTATGTTATATTATGGCAAAGGCTCTTGCACATATACCACTTGAGGAAATCTTTGATATTTCAATAGGAAATTTTAACATTTATTACTTAACCAGAATTCTTGGGAAATGAGGTATATTCATAATTGTTTTTCTCTAAACTGGTACCACCATAAGCTCTATTTTTCCCCCAGACATTTTCCTTCATAAACAAAATGTGATGAATAGGCTCTAGATCACCTTAGAAACAGTTGTATTTTTCCTTTTTACAGTGGCTGCCTTAGATAATTGAACTATTAGTGAATAGGACCAGGCAGGTTCTGTGTTTTCTTGAAACATGTTGTTTTTATTTTATTCCTTGCTATCCATTAGCTGTCAGATATCTGCTTCCAACAGTTTACTTCTTTTAAATTTCCTATTTAACAACTATGGGCTGGAAAATTTGATAACCAAATACATTAAAATTATGTGTGAAAATATGAGCGATTGCAATGAAGGTAAGCATTTGGTTAGAAATGTGTTCCAATACACTAATAGTGGCAGTATAAATTAGGATGACTGTCTTGGAAAGCTATTTGGCAATATAAACAGTACTTCCTATATCATGTTTTTTCATAACACAAATTGAATAGATTATAATTTCTTAGCTAAGGAACATGGGTCAACACGAAGCAGAGCTCCATTTTAAAAACAAAGAACCATCATTCTTTACAATCTGGAACTAATGCTACCAGTGGAAAAACTCTGGTTCCAGAAACAGTGCTAATTATTTGCTTTCCTTCTCTCAGGAATCATATCTTTGCTGTCTGTTGTCCAGTCTATGAAAACCATTGTTTCATACATTTTATAATGTTTTGGGGAGGGGAGTGGCGGGGGGATCGTTTAAGTTAGGGGAATAAATCTGGTTCCTGTTACTACATCATGACCGGAAACAAAAGTGCCAGTCCCACATGTATATAATTCTATATGCTTACAGTTGCTAAATTTATCCCATTGCGTATTCCACATCTCCTCTTGGATGTATAATAGTCACCTCAGATTCACATGTCCAAAAGCAAACATAATTTCTACCTCTAGTCCCCAAACCTCACCTCCAAGTCTCCTATATGTCAGCAGTGGCAACTCCATTCTTCTAATTGTTTAAACCAAAGATCTTGTAGTCATTGAGTACTCTTCTCTCTTCTTTCACACCCTATAACCGATCTATCAGCAAATCCCATTGGTTGTACTTTCAAAACATATCCCATTTCCAGCCACTTATTATCTCCACCTTTAACCCCTGGACCAACAAGCACCATTGTATCTTGCCTAGACTATTGAAATAGCTTCTAACTGCTCTCCTAATCTTTTCATTCCTGCCTTTTCGTGGTGTACTCTCAATACAGCAGTGAATGATCATTGTTTTTAATCATCTTTTTAAAACAAAAGGTAAATCTTGTCACTCCTCTGCCCAAAACTTTTCATGTCTTCCCATCTCACTTAAGAGATAAAATCCAAAGTCTTTACCAGGGACAACAAACCCTGGCATCCCACTTCCTCTCTACCACACCCCCACTTGCTTACTGTATCATAGCTGCACTAGCCTACTGTTGTTTCTCAAATATGTTTTAATTTGGTAACATTGTTTTTTCCAATAAACCATGATTCTCTAAGGTCTTCCTATCCCAAAGCCCAGACTAAAGTAAAAAAAAATTCCTGGATTCATGGCATTGAGAATAGGGGAAAAGAAAAAGAAAAAAAAGTTTCAGAGATACTCTAAAGCTCTTGTTTAGTCTATGTAATAGAAAAAAATATTTAAAAGCCTTTGCTTCAAATTTAAGTTCTACTCCTAAATCTGGCACTTTCAATGGATACTATCTTGGGTAAATTATTACTTCTTTGATTTTCAGTTTCTTAAGTGCAAAATGAAGGAATTGGCTGGGTTTTATATGATCCTGTCATCTATATTTTATTAAACTTCAAACTACTTTTCTTGTTTTCTTAATGTCTTGAGCTTGAAGACCTGTACGGTTTTTTACATGCAAGTTTTATCCTTGTTTGCATGAAGTTCAAGTTCTTTATGATCCTTTTTGAAAAGTACAGCTTAAAGGGGAAAGTAATGAAGCCTGCAACATTCAAATCTAAACTTTTATTTTTAAAAACTGTAAAGATATCACAATTACTTTGAAGCATACATGTTATATCCATATAATAGTAGAGAGTAGTGCTATTCAAAGCAGTCTCTCAATTTTTGTTACTGGTCTGACAGAGATACAGAGTTTGCCCCAATATATAAAGTAACTGTATCATGAAACACACTGTAAAGTTTAGCTGGTATTTTTTATTCATTGCAAGACTTTATTGATGAAGGAATAGTAAGATGATTTACATTGTGATGCAAGCACCTTTTCTCATCTGTGAAACAAACATTTCACAGACCAGCACTGATTATTGTCATCAGGTAATTAATAGTATCTCTAAGTATTAATTACTATTATCAGCAAGTACTAACTTTCCTTAGAATGCTGAATACTTTAATAAATATCTTCCGTAGCTTCTAGTTAATAATAAATAACACTCCATTTTTTATTCCTGAGTGAAAAAGCTTATAAGCCTTTATTATCAGTATTATGCAGATATACCAGCAGAAGAACGAGAAAAGAAATTGGCTTCCTGCTCAAGACACCGATTCCGCTACATTCCACCAAACACACCAGAGAATTTCTGGGAAGTTGGTTTTCCTTCCACTCAAACTTGTATGGAGAGAGGTGAGAGCGTAGATTATAACATTTGGGAATTAACATTTTTTTAAAATGCTATATATATCCAAGTCTGAACATAAAACTTTTTCTCCATGGTTCTCTTGTCTTTCTGCTGCAATTGAGTGATAGTTTTGTTTCATAAATACAAATTCCTAGAGATAAAAGTCTTACTTTCAACTCAAGTAACTTAATTAGGATTGGAGATTATTTATAATCACTTCAATATATATGATTGTATATTTATCCTGGTTTATCATTCAAATTCAGAAAGCAGTTTCTCTCTTATCTTGTCATCAAAATGACCTTCAATAAAATAACTTTACAAAAGCTACCAGCAGTTATAAGAACATCGTTTTAAAAACATTATTCTGAATTTTGTATTTTAAAATCTCACTTATCCAAAATCCTAGATATTTATAAACCATATTTAGGTAAAAAGGGCTTTTGTTTGTTTGGAAAATTGTTGACACACAGCTAGCTCCTTCAAATTAGACACTTGTATTTAATATAATTTGAGAATGTATGCAGCTTAACGGTGTTTAAAAGAAGGTCATGAGTTGTGACTTTTATTCTATCTTATGAGCATTATCACTTAGCAACATATTGCTAAAAAATGTGGATACATGCTTTCCTGATTTTACATGAATGTTCTCCCAAAATTCAGTTAGGTATAGTGTTCTGAAATCCTGATGTCAGAGAAACTATCTTTGGGGCAGCATACTCCCATTTCTATACTCAGGGAGGGCTATGAACCTGGACAGTCCCAGCAATTGGGCAGTAGCCATTAAGGTCTAAACTTCGTTGTAACCATTGTTTTAAATGAAATGAAGTACTCTAACATCCTTAGCCCTTTTTTTTTTTTTTAAATAGCTATGAAGGCTTATTTTTTTTAATTATTTTTAAAGAAGCTTTAGATTACATAAATGTTACATCAAAAATATAGGAGATTCCCATATACCCCTACCCCTTCCCCCTCCCCTACTTTCCCCCTTTAAAAACATCCTTCATTAGTGTGGCACATTTGTTACAATTAATGCACACATATTGAAGCATTGCTACTAACCATGGACTATAGTTTACATTATAGTTTACACTTTGCACCACACAATTTTATAGGTTTTGACAAAATGTATAATGACCTGTATCCATCATTGCAGTGTCATGAAGGACAATTCCAGTGTCCCCAAAATGCCCCATGTTACACCTATTCTTCCTTCTCCCTCCCCTCAGAACCTCTGGTGGCCACTATCTTTATATCAATGTTACAAGTTCTTCTATTGCTAGAATAAGTCTACTTTAGTCCATAGTTGCAACCTTTTAAGAGCTGTTCAGCTAAGCAATGGCCATCTTAAAAACCTTTGTTGTGAAAATATCATTCCAGGGGGTTTTAAAGAGCATCTAATAGCTGGTTTTTATGAAGGGACCTCTTTAATTCAAGCTTTTCCTCCCTACATTTCTATATCCTTAGGCTTTTTTTTGTGACACATGTCGTTTAAAACACAATTGTTATTAAAGGAATGTTGGTACAGACATTCATTTGGATATTTGTTTTATAAGAGAATGCATTCTTATGTTTTATGAAGAATTTTATTTCAAAATGGACCTAAAACATAGGGAATAAACAAACTAAATATGTACGGTTTATTGTATGCCAAATATACCTCAATAAAATAGTTTTTAAAAGAAAAAAAAAACATAAGCACAGAATATATTAGCTAAGCAGCGACTTATCTTGAACTCTTGACTGTTTTTTGCTATTTTCTCCATGGTCTGCAGACCATCCAATTCTAGACTAAGTAATCTTTAATCTTTAATCTTTTGGATTAAAACACTGAGTTTTATAAAAATGTGATGCGGCTTCCTAGCTGTGACTGGAAAATACAGTAATGCTCAGAATATTTATGATTGGAATTTTAGGTCATGATAGGTTTAATTAATTAGTAGTCTTTAGGTATCAAGCTTGTATTTTTAAGTTGTAAAAAATTTACCCACAAGAAGGTATAATAACACTGAATAAATATCAAATGATAAAAGTACCATCTAGAATTCCAGTTCATTCTTGCCTATGGTGACTATTTTCAATTAAGAATCCTAATGGTCCTGTTACAGGACTAACAGTGAGGGAGGGGGGACCTTCCTCACTTTTAGAGACACTCCAGATATTTAGTTTTATGATCATTTTTCCCAAAAATGCAAAGTCTCTGATAGCTATTATCATATTTCCACTTTCTCCACTAACAAGTCAAATTAAGTCCCCTTTGACATGATAGCACTCTGCCTGATCATCAAATAGAATCAGACCATCTGGATAGAGCCTGAATATAGTCCAAGAGTATGGCAGAGTACAGTCCTTCTTACCCTGCGAATTACATTTATTTGATGCACCTTGGAAGAATCTAATAGTCTAAAGCAGGGGTTCTTAACAAGGGGTCAATGAGCTTGAATTGAAATTTAAAAAAACATTATTCTTGTGGGAACATGTTGGTGCGAGTGTAATATATTTATTAAATAATACACAGTGTAGTGTGGACTTTGTAAGGGGTCCGTGGTTTTCACCTGACTGGCAAAGGGGTCCATGGAACAAAAAAGGTTAAGAACCCCTGGTCTAAAGAGTATAGGAGCATGTCTAATGTAATAGTTACTGTGAAAGGTCTTTTTGATAGGCACCTTTATCATAATGATAAAGAGTTCACGTTTAGATAAAAAGGAAATAACTTTTTAAAGCTGAAGACCTCTGAGTTGAACTTTGGAAATACTCAGAATCTCTATGTCGGCACTTAACATTTAAGTAAAGAGTTCACCTATGGGAGGCAGAAGAGGAAAGTGCTAAAGAAGTTCTGAAATTAGTTTTTGGGCAAGGTCCCAGTTCTTACTTCCTGGCCTTGTAAGTTTGAGCAATATTTTTAATTTCCCTAGGCCTCCATTATCTCATCTGTGCAACAGGTATAATAGAAACTACTTCAAAGGAATGTGAGAGTTATTTGCAATGATGTGTGTAAAATATGCTGTTATTACTATAAATGAGGAAACTGATGCTAAGTAAGTTAAATAATTTGTCAACATCACCTAGCTAGGTAATCAAAAGAATCATGTAAACTTAGAAAGTATTAAATAAAACAGATTTTATTTACAGCCCTCTAAATTTGTAAATTTTTTTAAAGGTTACATTAAGGAAGATCTTGATCCTTGTCCTCGTCCAAAAAGACGGCAGCCTTACAATGCAATGTTTTCTCCAAAAGGGAAGGAGCAGAAGACATAGATGTAAGCAAAAACTGGTGGACAGAGGACAATTTTTTTCCTTTTTTGTTATTTATAGTTAAAGTTGGTATTAAACCTGATTTTTTTATCTCCTGTAAACTGATTTAGAAATCAATATTCTATTGAAAATGTTTTTAAATGGCATTTACCAACCACACAACTATTTAAAATGTAGGTGGATTTATGTTATATTTTCTTGCTTTTGCACCTTTAAAACAATACGTTGTCTTCATTTTGCACTCTAATTTAAGAGGTGTTTATTTACTTTATTTGGTAATGCCTAATTATAATTTCAAAAATATTTTAGTCTGTTTTAGCCTGTGATTTGTTGCCTTTAGATCTTTTTCTTTTTCTCCATTTTCCCTTGATATTTGCATTCAGCGGTGACTTCGTGTTAATTATTACAAAGTTTTGTTCTCTTAATCCTTTGCTTTTCTGTTGGTCATACCAGTGTCTGGCATTTAGGTCTTTTTTTTTTTTTTTTTTTTTTTTTTTTTTTTTTTTTAAGGAAAGGCTAAGTTTGAATAGTCCTTTTAACTTTCCAGCTGTTTTCTTTGAATTGAAATGAGGTTCTGCTCTGGAGTAAATTCCTTTCAAAATGACCACATACATACTATACTGTATACCATTAAAAGTTGACAACATTCTCTGATATGATCATCTGATCATAATATTCCAGCTCTTCACGTGTTTTTTCATCATGCTTTTTTTTCCTGGTACAGTTTTCAAGCTGAATTTGCCCTGCCAATTGTGTTCATGTTCATTTGTATTACTTCTTTGGTTTGACTGATGTAATCAATTTTCAATTTGGCATCAAAATAGATTTCTCTATTTAGCAACTTTCAATTCCTCTAGGACCTAGTGACTGAGCTACCAAGATGACTGAGCACACCTGTGTCATCATTTCTAGTAGCATTTTACTCTGTTTATTGACATCTTTTTGTTCATTCCTTTAATCCATATCTTGACAGCATTACGTGAATAGGAGTATTACATAAGACACTGACTGGAATGCCTCACAAAAATCTGTATGACCTTATAGATGTAATAATCATTACTTCTTGGAGTTCCCAGAGTCTCTTTGCTTAGAGTCTAGTCTTCCTCATTGCTCATGGTTCCTATGTGAGTAAAGGACATTGGTTTGTATTCCCCACAGATAGGAAAGGAAAGGAAATTACATTTATTGAGAATCTGCTGTATGCCTGGCCATTATGTGCTTTGTTCAGTTCCAAGTGTTATTGTGGCATTTTTACAATACTATCATAATTTCTATTCTGCACTTTTTTCCCCCTTCCCAAATTGTTTATCCTGTGTTTAATTTTTGTTCTTTACTGGTACTCAACTAGGAACTGTGTTTTGCTCTTCGCATAGATTTTTCCTCTTTTAATCTTCAAATAACCGTGTAAACTCATGTATCGGTTATTAATTACAATAAGCTTTAAAAGAAAATCATTCCAAAAAAAACAGAAGGTTAAACCATAAATGAGTAGTTTTACTTTGCTTACATTAAAAAGTCCTGGATTTAAAGAAGGAAAGAAAAAAAAAGTCCTAGAGCTCAGCAGTCCAAGGTGGTAATGCAACTCCATGAAAACATCAGGGATCCAGATTCCTTCTAGCTTTCTGCTCTTCCATACTTTTTATGTGGTCTTTATTCTTGAGGCTATAAAATAGGTATGCCATCTCTAGCATTATGTCCATGGTCTAGGCAGGAAGAAGAGAAAAGGAGAAAAAAAACATGTCATTGGTTTCTGTCCCCTTTTAAAAAGTTTTCCAGAAAGCCCCACCCAGTAACTTCCCCTTATTTCTCAGTGGCCATAATTGTCACATGGCTATGTCTAATAACTGGTTGATGAAATTGGAACCCAGGATTGTCTCATTCAAGAATCAGAGCTCTTATCCATTATAGTGTGTGATTCTAAAAGCTAGGAGTCTTAGAGACATCTGGATTTCAATAGAGCACCACAAGATGTGCAGTTTGACCTATATACGTCCAATGGATTTTGTTTTTTTAAAGGAGGCCAGAGATTGTCTTCCTTATAGTAGATTGGCAGCTTAATCAACCCAGTTGTAGCTAGCACCTTTCGTTTTATCCTCAGTTATCCTGTGAGGTTGGGGGAACTGAGGTCTCTTTTTTTTTTTAATCTGCTATTGACCAGCTCTATCTTCAAATGGAGTAATGAAATAGACACTTAAAAATACCTGAATTAAAAGGATGTGTTTAAATGCAAAACCGCAGTTTATGACATAGTACATACTCAACTTTTCTTTAAAAAGATAATGTATATAAAAGAGCTTTTTATATTTATAAAGCATTATTCATGTTTGATGATATTTTCATACAAATATATGTCAATCACTGGTTATATAGAGTTTCAAATTGTCTTATGAGCTTTTTAAAGTTGAAGATCTCTGATTTGAACTTTGGAAATATGCAGAACCTCTGTGTCAGCACTTAACACTTAAGTAACCACCTTTCCTCCCTTGACAAACAGGTATTCTAATAAAAGGCATTTTAGATCCTCTTGAAGTATACAAGAAATAGCACTGAAAGATTCCTTCCAAGAATGTCTTTAATTCAAAATTCAGTTATAAGAATAGTGTTACATAAACCAAACACCAGTTCATTTGTTTTAACACCTATATATCCATCACTTTGTCTTCACCATGCACAGTACTAGGGACATTGTCAGAATCAGCCAAAATTTGACAAATTTTCTCCAAAAGAGCAAGCACCTAAAATGTTATCCATTGTATCTTAACATAACAAGCATGAATATGAATTCAATTTTGGAAAATACTGATTCAGAAATAAGCATTTGAAATATATTTCAGCATTTACTGTTTGGCTCTTATTCTCAAAAAGCAGTTTGACGTCATAAAGTCTTTCTCTCTAAGTTGATGCAGTTAGAATGGTTCCTTAGAAAACTGTCCTTACACTTGAGTCCTTTAGCATGCACTTAAGTGAAGATTTTATGAAGCAGTTGTCTGCTATCATACCAGCAGAGGCCAGAAGAGAGTCTTTTTTTTTTTTTTTTTTTTTTTTTAAATCAATGGAAATTAGGGTCTGAGTAGTACAATAATAAAAAAAAATTCTAGGATAAATACAATATGAGAGGAATTTTTGATACAATAATAAAAGCTCATTGGGGGGGAAGTTTTCAACATAGCTATTGTTGGAATAAAACAAATGACAGAGGTAAGAATTCATAGTCTTGAGAGAAAGAAAAATCAACAGTATTATATACCTGCCCTAAACTGGGCATTTAGGGTCACAGAGATGTGTGAGATCCTGTTATTACCTAGTGAGAGAACAGACATAGACATAAAAAGATACCTTAGAGGCCAAAGAAGCTTAGGCTGAGTGCCAAAGAAATGTTAAGGACAATTAGAACTTAAACTATGTGCCTTGAGGATGAGTTGGGCCTAAAGAAGCAGAGAGGAAGAGATAATGCAATCTAAACTGGGGAACTAGGCTGAATGTGAAAATGCTAGAATATTAAGAGTCAGGAAGGGCCTTAAAGATCATTTGGTTCTAGCCCCTCACTTTATAATGAAAAAACAGAAGCCCAAAGATATTAGTGATTTGCTCAAGGTCCCCAAGGGCTGGAATGAGAATGTAAGGTGCCTGAGACCCCCTCTGGTACTTTTCCCCCTTCCTAGGTATAGATGTTAGAGCTAAAGAGTAGAGCTCCTATGGTCTGTCAGTAAGAGGTAGTAAACTTGTGTCTTGAGTGCATGTGGTGATTCTAATGCTGCTAGAACAAGTACCACATGTACCTAATTTTAAAAATCACTCAGATGCTCCTCCCCTGGGTATTTTTGATTCAGCTGTGACCTGCATCACAGGCTACAGGTCTCCAGATCATTGCATGAGGCAAATCTAAGAAATATTATGACAAGAGAAAGCTAAGTAGCAAAATGCTAAGCTTCAAACTTTCCCTGACTGAAAATATTTTGACCAAATTGGTAGCAGTAGGAATGGAAATGAAGAAATTTAAGCAACAACTTAATGATTATCTGTTGCATACCAGACTGACAACTGAGGATGCAAAGATGAATATGACCCAGTCTCTCCTCAGTGAATCTGTAACCAACTCAGTGGTAATGGGGACTTTACAAAGTAAGAATCAATTAGACTAGGCCTACCACTGGAAATGGGGAAAGACTCTTGTTCTCCATGTCATTAATAATTCTCCATGTCATTAAAAAGTAGGAATTGAATCATCCATAATTGTAAAGTGAACTTTTTTTATACATTAAAGAATTCAGGAACAATTACATGGATATTTCCCCAGTAAAATAATTTCTTAAACCAGAGGCAAGATTATTTTATAAGACTGCAACACTTTGGCTCTGGAGTAGCCTTTCTAATGCATTTCCCTAATATATGTTGCCCCCCACTCAAATTCAAGGTGCCCATTATCCAGTTGGAGATTTGTCAAGACCTTTTTTGCTCTTTTTTTTTTCCCCCCTATGTATCCATTTATTTATTCATTTATTCACTCAGAGAATCATTCATTCATCTTAGCTGACTCTGGGCTCTTTCACGTACATTAACATTTCCACCAAAGGCTGGTAGGACAAATAAAAGATGAAGCTCAGCCCAATCTTAGACCATCAATCTGTCTATTTTGACAAGATATTGGAGGAGGAGGGCAAGAATGGGCTCAGAATTTGAATGATGATAAGGATTTCCACTGATCCATGCAATGGCCTATCAATCTAAATGAATAATTCTTTGGAAAACAGAGGTGTAGACAAGCTTATGAAAGCCTCTAAATTTAAGTTAAGGTATTCAGGTTTCCAGGTAGGATGGATTAGCTTGTTGCAGACCAGTACTGTCATCAAGAAAAACCAGAGAAGCCAGATGAATTACAAAAATCATCTGCTTAAGTGCTCTAGAGAGCTGCTGAAGCAGCAATGGCTACAAGTACTAAGATTATGGAAAGGGGAGAAACCTCCAAAAGATGAGCTGAATTCTGTTAACAGTTTTTCCTTGGGTGCAGAAAGCTGAGAAATCCTGGCTTCACCAACCAAAGGTAACTACTAGGAATCAGAGAATCCAACAGAACTTCTGGTAGTCTCACAAGGCTGAAGTGACAAAACTGCAGACTTGATGGGCCTCATTCACAGTTTTCCCCCCAAGATGTTTGTCATATTTTGAAGTTATACAGGATGGGAGGCTAAAAAAGCTTTTTTATACTAAAAATCTCTTTGAAAAAATAATTTAAAATTGGGGAAAAAAAATAAACGGTTTTCAACAGACTTACTGTGCCAAGGAGACCAGTAATAAAGTTCAGGCCCTACCAAGGGATCGTGCCCTGGTGAACACACTAGACTTTTGGTTGGAAGCCCTGGAGGGTTATGACATGAACTGGGGCTAAACAGAGTCAGGCTTTGCCTTAACAACACCAACCCAACTCAGCTCAGTCCCTGATCAGACTGAGGCAGTCAGCCACTACCCTGACTAGCAGAGAAAAGTGTGAGTCCTCTCTGGAGGAATATGACCTCCTCTAGAGCCTCACAGTATTCAGCATTCAATTTAAAAATTGCTAGACAAGCCAAAAGACAGAACCATATAACAAAAAAGCAAGAAAAGACAGACATTATCTTAGAGTCACAGGTGATCCAGATAGAAGAGTTAGTAGACAAAGACTTTAAGATAACTGATTAATATGCTCAAGAAAATAGGGGGGAAATGGAGAAAACACATTTTTTTAAAAGATGGAGAATTTCACCAGAGAATTGAAATCTATTTTTAAAATTAAAAGGACATTCTAAAACTGAAACATACAATATCTAAAATTAGAATTCAATTTATGACTTTAACAGCTGATTAGATACATCAGAAGACAAGATTTGGAAACTGGAATACAGGCAATAGAAAATACAAAACTGAAGCAGCGAGAATAAAAAATAGAAGGAAATACAGAAAAGAGCATGAGACACATGAGACTTGTTGAAAAAGGTCTTACCTATGTGTAATTGGAATCTGAGGAAAAGAGAGAGAGAATGGGGCAGAAGAAATACTTGAAGCTATGTTGAGATGTTTTCAAGAACTAACAAAAGACGACGATTCAAAAAGCTCTTCAAACCCCAGGCAGCATAAATGCAGAGCTAACCACATCTAGACACATAATAAGATGCTGAAAACCATACAGAGAAACTCTTAAAAATAACCAGAGCAGGATTAAACACATTATCTTCAAATAAGTAACAATAAGATATCTGATTTCTCAAAAAACTAGAACCCAGGCAACAACCAGAATGATGTCTTTAAATTGATGAAAGAAAATAACTGGCAACCTAAAATTCTGTACTCAAAGTATCTTTCAAAATTTAAAGAAAGATAAAGGCATTGTCAAAGAAAAACTGAGAGAATTTATCACCAGCATGTTTCATCTAAAATATTATTCTAAGACCTTGAGGCCAAAGGAAAATTATCTCAAACACAGAAATACTGGAAAGAATGAAAATTGTAATTGGTAACAAATTTTGACTATGCAAAATAGTAATGTAAAAAAGTATTGAGCATTTTATTTTCTTACTGGTATCCACTAGCACCATCTGTCTCATTAGCCAACCTTTATGCTATGAAAACAAGCTATCTAGGTTCTTTCTGTCAGATATCTTATTGAGTGGATTTTATAGGAAGTTAGCAGTAAGCTCAAGAAAATCATAGATAATATAACAGTTTATAATATATTATCATAGATATTAATACAGTTTACAATGATTTACAGTGATCTAACAAGGGCTTGCATTTCTTATCAGATATAACAAGTTATATAAGAAGTAACCAAAACTTTCAAAAACTCTATGCATTATATATTCACTTGTATGATATATTATACCAGTAATAACAAATGCAACTGAGCCTTGCTAGCTGTTTAAATATGTACAATTCACTTGTGATGTCCTAGTGTATTGGCTGTGCAATGTTCTGTGAACAAACATAACTAGGTGTCTTAGTTTCCGGGCTACTATGACAAATGGGTATAAAACTCTCAGCCTACCACACTAGGCTAATTTTTTTAAAAGACTTGTGCAGAGGTACAACCTTTCTAATTGATTCCCAAGTATAAGAACTTCTAATATATGACCAGGGATAAGGAAGGCCTTATTTTGGCATGCCACAAAATTTGAGTTGGTCTGGCAGCACAAGTTAGCCCCACGCTATCCAAATCAAAATTATATATATGTTTATATAGGCATGTTTTTCTAATTACAGGCTTTTAAGTAGTTAAAAATATGTCTTTAAAGTAAAGTCAGCATTAAACACTTATAGGAACCCTGAAATACCTGGGTTCTTTTTGAAAACCATTATTCTCCTTGAATAACACTTCTTAAAATATTAAATACAGCAATAACATCTGAAAGTGGAAATTCACACAGAAAAGCTTATTACCCAAAACGTAAGGATGATCATGCAGTATCATCCTTTTATCTCAGGAGTCAGGTTATTTCAGACCTTGCTGGTGTCCTGGAGAGGCATTCATTTAGCCATTCACTAATTCATTTAACAAATATTTATTTATAGTGCCTTCTGTGTGCCTGTCATTTTTCTAGGTGCTTGAGATTCAGCAGGGAACAAAAAAGGACAGTCTCTGCCCTCATGGAATTACACGAAAGGTAGCAAGGGGTACAGGGACTATTTTTGATAAGGGAGTCAAGAACTTCCCTCTGAGGAGATCAAAATGACGTGAGGAACTGAGCCAAAGTAATATCTAGGGCAGGGGTTCTTAACAAGGGGTCAATGAGCTGAATTTAAATGCGAAAAAAAAAAAAAAAACATTATTTGGGGAAGTGTTGGTGCGGGTATGATATATTTATTAAATAATACACAGTATAAAGTGGACTTAATAAGGGGTATGTGGTTTTCACCTGACTGGCAAAGGGGCCTGTGGAACAAAAAAAAAAGTTAAGAACCCCTGATCTAGGGAAAGAGCTTTCCAAACAGCTAGCTGAATGGAGAAGCAGCAGATGTGGGGTAGAGCAACAGGAATTCGTTTATTTGGGACTAGTTGAAATTAAGATGCCCATCAGACTTCCAAATAAAAATGTTAAATATACAACTGAATATATGAGTTTGAAGTTCAGGGAACAAGGCAGGAGACATAAATTTGGGAGTCCTCAACATTTAGGTGCTATTTAAATCACTGGGCCTGGATGACATCATGAAGGTTTGACTATTGATAGAAAAGAGAAGATGCCTGGGAAGCTTGAGTTAGATTAGGAATGTATAAAATCATACACAAGAGAATCTGGATGAGGAAGATTACCTGCAGTTTGGGCATCTTAGAGTGACAGAGGTACAGGGTTATAGGGCATGTTGTTATTAATCCTGATGGCCTTTTAGGGAAGGTGGCTAATCAGTTGTAACTATAGCCTCCTCGGCTTATCACTCAAGAAATTTATATTAGTAAGTGTGCAATGTTGGGAATGAAAGATGATCTCCATGGGGCATACTGAATTTTGTGGGACCTTTCAGTCCTCCTATGGGCACTGTTGAGGCCAGAGAAGAAGTAGTCTCAGCAGGAGCACAGGTAGTCCTATAAACGCTGCTTTGGACGGTATCAAGGCTGGGTGATTGGCAGGAATAGCAGGAGCCGTCGTTCCTCCTCTCCACCTTGCCATACTCAACCGAATTTCCCAAAGGCTTGTACCCCACACAGTCCTGCATCTCATCAGCCTTCAACCAGACACACAATGTCCGTCTAATCTTCCCATACGCACAACCAAATTTTATCAGCCATTCTCTTGAGGGCCCCCATCTAGGGGCATAGGGTAGTTTGAGAAACATGTAGCTATTCCAGTGTTGTGGCGCTAAAGGCAGTGATGCCTCAGCCAGCATTCTGTGGGATGCCATTAGAAGCACTAAAGTAAATAGTATGGGACAAATATATATGGAAAGTGCAGCCTATAAATTGATCTGAGGGAAGTCAAAGCAGACTAGACCACAGTGTGTGAAAATAGGCACCTACAACAACCTTTTATCTAGTTCCTGGCAAGAAACTGAGGCAAACACCAGAACTGTCTTTCACAAGGAATTTGAGAATCTCAATCCAAACGACCTCCAAACTTCCCTGTTGATATTTCCTAAAGACATACTCATACTCAAAGTTCAGATAGCTCCATGAATTCTATAAAACGTAATTTCCACCAGCAAAAAGCTGTCCCCTAACTTCTCTGACATGGCTGATACATTCCTTGACTACAGGTCATAGAATCCCAATCTAGAAGGGCTTTCAAGAAGACAACCCACAACAGCACATGCCTTCAGGTCTGAGCCATCTAAGAACACTCCTAGTTTTTTGTCAGCCTGTTTTTTTAACGTTCTGGAAGAGCCCTATACTTTCCAGGTTCTTGTCTTTGGCACTAGATTATTATTCTAGTTAGAAAATGCCCCCACCTAATTTGCTAAAATCTAAGCAAATTTCTTCTAATTTTGTGGGCATGAAGAAATACTGTGAACAAATTATTTCTTAAATCTGTTTAAGACATTTAAAGAGAGTCCTCAGTAAATGAAATTCTTGCTGTAAGGAATTGGTTGAAAATGAGAGAGTTGGAGGTGAGCATGGTGGTATCTTCTAAGGAATAGCAGGTAGGAGCTAGATAGGACACATCTGTCAATGACTGACCAATATGGTCAGCATTTTCTGGGATCTGGACCCACTCCTATCCTTGCCCAAGATGCCCAGTTACTGAGACACTGACTCATGCTAATTAAACATACAGTAAATATCAGACTGTAACTGTATGTTAGAGATTTGCCTGAGCAATGATGTATGAACCAGTTTTATTTTTATCCGAAAGAACTCACAAGAAAGCATCTCACTAAAATACTAAACCAATATAAAACTCCTTAGATGTCTTCTCATTTGTGGAGCCCTCCTTCCATTTCCAACCCCAATTCTGGGGAAAGGAGAAAAGGGAGGAGCTTAAGTTTGCTAGATAAAGGTGTCTCAGCCCCTTTAGATAACTTCAGCCCCGTCCAGTGGCTTTTTAATAAATCTAATATAGTATTAAGATATCTTTTCCATGTCCTTTTTAAAGCTGCCTCACCCCCAGATTTATGAGCATTGCACCAGGAGCTCCCTAGAGGAGAGTGGCCTGTTCCATGGGACTGGGGAAGTGCAGGTAGGAGCAGGGTGACGGTCCACCATTCCCTGCCAGTCTCTGGTCCTTCTCCTACAGACTGGTATCCAGTCCACTCCTCAAGAGAGTTGTTTCTGAAGATGATCCAGCAGTTTTCTAGAGACTTAGAGTCAGCAGTACAGACCCACATAGGTCACTAGGCCTCTGTGGGAGCTGGGAGATGAGAGTGTTAACAGCTGATAGCCCTTAGCTGAATCCTTCTCTAGGTATTGCCCTCAACCCAAGTGATTCATCTAGCCCAACATCACAACCCTTCCACAGACAGTATGCATTCCATGACTGGTCTTTGAGGGTGGGAAGGTGAGAGACTAGGAGGGCAGAGAGGGAAGGCCCTTGCAACTGTATTGGTTCCCCCCTATTGTTGACCCTGAGGGCATCACCCACAAAACTTCTGCACATAAATCTTGTCTCAGAGTCCATTTCCTGGGACACCTGACCTATTGACCTAGTAAAAGTCATTTACTTTTTATGATTATGAATAGTTTTGCTCTCAGCATTTAATTACATGTCTCTTTGACCACATGTGCAAGAGTTTCTCCAACTTAAAAAAGAAATATCTGAATATTTAACTTTACAAAACCATGTCAAATTGTTTTCTAAAGTACCTCTTTACACTCTGTCCAACAGTGTTTAAGATTCTCATTGTTCCTTATTCTTTATATTACATATTTGTTTGTAAAAGGAAATAGAGCCAGCCCAGGGTTTGGAATAATTGTGTGGTAAGAGGTAGAAGCTAACTTGTCCAATACTGAATCTTTGTAGGCTGGCCTCTGGGATAGGAGTTGACCTAATGCAGAGATACATAGACACTCAGGTTGTCAATCCTGGTAGAATGCTAAGGCAACAGTTCAGTCTACTAGTCCTCCATGTTCTGTACCTGCAGTAGCAAGGCTTGGATCCCATCTTTATAATCACACCAAGGGAAGGACTGGTGACCATAGGTATGTCACATCTATTGGATCCCAGCCCCCATGCACACCAGAGAAAGGGCTGGTGCTTCCCAAAATGCATGAAAGCCTCACAGCCCCAGGGGCCAGGGTCCCTCTCCTACAGGATGATATCTGGTCTTTCTAGATTACTCTAAGGTTACACCAGAATGTGGTAGACAACAGGGTATCCACCCCAGCTACTGCTTCTGTGCCTATGAGTTCCCCACATGACACAGTATTCCAAAAGGCTTGTTTATGTGCTGTCTTGTCAGTCCTTCTTGTTTGGGTTAACGTGGGAAGGTAAGTCACAGTTAAATGCTGCTGATCTGGTAGCCATTATTTCTCCATTACACAAATAGGCATTCATATCTGTACTCCATTCTAGTATGTGTTGATATTGCTGTTTAGTTCTCAAGGAACAATCACCTTTCCTTTCCTTTCAGATTCTCAAACAGGACCTCATTTTAGCCTCCCAAGTCCTGTCTGCTTACATGAGAGAGTATGTTGGCATCTCCAGGATCCTCAGACAAATTTGCCCATGAAGTAAATAATAATAGTGAAACCAAGTAGTGGTGCCAGAATGGGAAACAACTTGGAGGACAAGCTTGGTGACTTCTTTATACATACACACACTGTAGCAACTATATACATAGACACTATAGTAAAAGAGAAACAGAGCATTTTGGAATTGGATTTAGACTTAGTTGGTAAAACTAGGAGTCATGTTTCCTGTTTTCTAATCCTTGTTCTTGACACATCAGTTATTTGAGCAGTATTGAATCATCTTCATAAACAGGACCTTTCCTGCTCTTTCTGCATTACCCATAAAGGAATAAATAGCTATAATCAAGCACCCCCCACTCCAATCTCCAACACACCCTCTCCTGTGGAGCTGCAACTGAGTGTGGGTCAGCCCATGATGCCTAAATACCAATGAACAAAGGTACCATGTTGGTTGCATTAGTGGTGCATGGTGCTTCTGCACTAAGAGGAGGCAAGGGTTACTTGATCCCCCATTTTAAGGCAGCTTTGTGCATGAATTCACTAAACTTGCAAAAGGAGCACAAAGAAGGTACAGTGGGAGAGATACTCAGGGCCTAATATGGTGTCTTAAACATAGTAAACTTCAATTATATGTTTCTTGAATGAATAAGTGATGAATGAGCCTGAGAACAAAGAGAACTGGTCCTTGTCTCGACTTTGCCAACCTTTCACTGCTGGGTTACCTTGGGCAAGTCTCTTTTCCTTTTTGCACTCTAGGTTCTTCATTGGTAGAACAAAAGGATTGGTTGATATGGCCTTTGAGGTCCCATCCATTTCTATCAGCTTCTTACAATGAGTTCAAACTGCAAGATCAAGTAAAAACATGACCTTTGGAACCAGGTAAACCAGGGCTGGAGGTCCAGCTTTGTCATTTAGAGTAGAGCATGGGCAGTGCACTCAAATTTTCTGAGCTTTCCATACCTATAAATAACAAGGTTATTATGAGGTGATTAAATGAGATGACTTAAGTGCTTACTACAGTGCCTGGCACATGGTAACAATTCAGTAATTGCTAGTTATCATTATTGTCAGATATTGCAGAAATGATGACGAATTGGATGGGGGATTCCATAAAGGGAAAGAGGTTGTATGAGCAAAGGCCTAGAGGCAGTCAAACAGGAGGGTGTTGCAGGTTGTTGTGGGGGCTACAAGAAGATAGTCCAGTAGGGAAGTCACAACCCATTAAGACAACATGGATATTTAAGTCAGGATCTCTAAGCAAACTTGCACAGAGGGATGCTCCAAGATACCAACACCCTTTCTAAGACCCTGGGTGCTCCCTACTTTTTAAATGTTCAGACTCTGGAGGAAGGATATGAGCAAATATCACTTCTGGGCCACTGAGTGGTATAAAATGTGCCTTTTTTTGAAGAGTGAACTTCACTCCATAAATATTAACTCACCACTTCTCATTTGCTCATAATGAAGTCAGCAGAAACAAGAGGTAGGAGTTTGAAAAGTCTCTCCAGGACCAAGTGAAAACCAAAAGACTTTTTTTTTTTTTTTTAAGATTTTTATTTCTTTATTCATTTATCCCCCCCTTGCTGCCTGCGCCTGCCGCGTCCATTCACTGTGCGCCTTCTCTGCGTCTGCTCATCTCCCCCCCGCTGCGAGACCCTGCTGCATCAGCCCACCGCACTGCGCGGGCCGGCCTGCCCTCACAAGGAGGCCCTGGGAAGCGAACCCGGGGCCTCCCACATGGTAAACGGGAGCTCTATCGACTGAGCCACACCCGCTTCCCCCAAAAGACTTTTTGTTAGTACTTTTTGAAGAACACTCAATAAAGGGATTTTCCAAAATATACACAGCCTTGTTTCATAATTCAATGCTTGAAAGACAAGCCTGCAGATTGTGGCACCCAGAACACTGATAATTTAGCTTGGAGGTGTGTGTTTCAGGTAGTGTTTTCTCAGCAGCTCTACCTGTCCCCCAAATTTAGCTTCCTGGACATCTCTTTTGTTCCAGACAAGAGAGGTGGCCAGAGTTAACCTGACACAGCTGCTGAATTATTCAGCGATGTTCCCTGTCACACCCCTCCTTCTCTGCATAGAAAACAGGCTGAAAGCTTCTTAATCAGGAAAATAGCATAGAAGGGAGGTGTGGGGAGGCATCATGCCCCCAAAAATATTAAAGCATGACCTACTTAAGTAATATCCAAACATCCACAAGAGGGAATAAGGTAGAAATGTTAGGAATATGATAGTCTTTGAAATCAAATATGTCAGCTGAGACATATGTCATGGTTCTCTTTGTTCTTTGACAGTATAACCATTGCATATTTTTCATTCACTAGGAACTGATAAAAACTATAACCTTCATCTCACAAGGAGATAAACCACTGCTGTATGGGTTTTGTCTTCCCACTCCAATCATTTAATCATTTAATTCCTCTGACTCAGCTAAGTAGGCAGAATCGCCCCATTTACCTGTGACCAGACCCTACCTTGACATGCACCCCATTACAGAGTATTACTTTTTTTAAATTAGAGAAGTTGTAAGTTTACAGAAAAATCTTGCAGAAAATAGTGTTCCCATATACCCCCTATTATTAACCTTGTATTAGTGTGGCACATTGATTACAATTGAGGAAAGGTTATTATTATAATTGTATTAACTGTAGTCCATGGTTTACATTAGGGTTTACTGTTTGTGTTTTTTATTCTTGTAACATATATACAACCTAAAATTTCCCCTTTTAACAACATTCAAATATATAATTCAGTGCTGTTAATTATGTAACAAGGGAGCAGAAGTGGCTTAAACCATTAGGTGCCTCCCTCCCACATGGAAGGCCCCAGGTTTGGTTCCTGATGCCTCCTAAAAAAAAGACCAGCAGACAGCGAGCACAAACAATGGGGCGGGGGGGAATAGATAAAAATAAAATCTTTATTTAAAAAAAAAATGTTCCACAACACTCTAAAAAACAAAAAAATAAAAAATAAAACTTTAAAAAATTATGTTCACAATGTTGTGCTACCATCACCACCATCCATTACCAAAACTTTTCCATCAGATTATTTCATTATGTGAAGGCATTGTATCTCCAGGAGGCTCTTATTAAAATATGATCACCTCTACCCAACACATTGAATACTTTAATGGTCATTCTTACCTTGGCAGTGACTCATTTCTAAGCTACCATTTGGGAAAAGGAGGACAGAGTCTTAGGGGAGAGTTTTCTGGAAAGTGAAATATTGAAGAAAAAAGAAAAGTCTGAAGTACAAAGTACTCCCCATGATATGGAAACACAGGGAAATGCCTAGGAAATATGGCACAAAGTGGCACCTGTGGGTCACTCCAGAATTTGTTCTTTTGGGTTCCTGCAGTTGTACATTAAAATAAGCACAGCAGTGATCATAGCAGGCTTTGCTCTTAAAACCTGCTCATTAGAGCTCCTTTGCAACAGAGGTCCCTCTAATGTGGCCTTGGGCTTCAGGAAGACCAGGGCACCTGGGATGCTGGGAAAGCGGCACTGAAGAGGAGCGTCCTGGGGAGAGAGATGGGAAGCTGCCACAGCTATTCCTGTCTGCTTCTAGTTTGTGTATTTCATATGAGTAGAAATTGTGCACATCTGCAGGGAGCTGTGAATAGATGTGCCCCAGTTGTCAGTGTTGCTGCACTGAGGCTGCAAGGTCTGATGCTGAAAAACAAAAGCCGAATAGCTCTGCCTCTTCCTAAGAGTGTGCATGGTGTGGTCCATAGCCCCAGGGAAGTCTCACACACTTTCAGCGGGTCCATGAAGTCATTTTCATAATACTAATACATTATTTGCCTTTCCCACTGTGTTGACATTTTCACTGATGATGCAAAAGCAATGGTGGGTAAAATGGTGCCTTGACACAAATCAAGGCAGTAGGCCTTGTATTATTTGCTGGGGAAGTCATGGACACCCTCAGCAGCCAACTCCCAGCCTTTACCTACCCCTCTCCTTTTCTCCTCTTGCTTATTTGTGTGCCAGTGTTTATTGTTTCCACTCTTGCCTGTTTGTGTGCAGGTGTTATGTATCCAGTGAGCTTGTTTGCATACAGGTGTTCAGTATGTTCCTATTTTCTCAAAAGACCACAGGCAGCAGAGGGAGCCGTTAAATCTTAACCAGTCTCAGCTGCTTGCCAGGGCACCAGTTGGCTCACTGGCAGAGCACCCTCCTCTAGAGTGTGTAAAAGCCCAGCACTCAAGCATTGCAGGTGTCCCTCATCTCTGACATGGAGAGGTACGTGGAGCTCCTGAGCAATTGGCCTCTGGTGTATCAGCCACAGTTGGTCCTTCACCTCTCATGTGAAGCAGAGCATTCAGAGCTGCCATCCACCAACCTTGACCCAAGCAGTTGGCCTTCCCAGGGGACCAGCCATGGTGGGATCTTTCCCCCTGATCTTTTGGACCCTTTATGCTGTCCAAGTAATAAAAGTGGCCACTTACTGAAAGTCTCTGTTGTGCCTGAGTCTGTGTTCCTGCACCATATAGCAACTCCAAGTTCTTCACAGCCATTTTCACCTAAGAATATCCTTGCTGAAGCAGAAAAAAACAGTTAATTTTTTTTTTTTTAAGATTTATTTATTTTATTTATTTATCCCCCCCTTGCTGCTTGTGCTGCTGTGTCCATTCGCTGCGTGTGTTCTCTGTGTCTGCCCATCTCCCCCTTGCTGTGAGGTCTTGCCGCATCAGCCCACGGCGCCGTGCGAGCCGGCCTGCCCTCACAAGGAGGCGCCGGGAAGCGAACCCGGGGCCTCTCATATGGTAAACGGGTGCTCTATCCATTGCGCCACACCCACCTCCCGCCTCGAGGTTGCTGCATCAGCCCACCGCACCGCCCAGGCCGGC
>JAQZBX010030575.1:0-26763 GCA_029593785.1 Cabassous unicinctus | reverse complement strand
TGGGTTTGTAAAGGTGCTGCTCATGTTCATGAGCACTTACTATTCTTTAGAGATGCTAAACCTTTAAACCTCCTAACATCCGTGCAGCAGGTGTTGTGAACATGATTTTATCAATGGGCAGACTGGGCCTCTTAGAGGATAATAATCTCCTCAAAATTCCACAGCTAATCAGTGTCAGATGAGCAATCGAAACCCAAATCTACTTGTCTCTTCTGTCATGCTAACTTTCTGACAGTGGCTATTGCTTGCCTGGCCTTGATTTGAGGCAGGACATTTCAAGGGCAGTGCCTGCACTTGGTACCTTCATGGCACCCTTGTACTTTTTGGTAGTAAGGCAACATATGCACCTGTGTAACTTCTTCAAGGCAAACAACTGGTCTGATGGAACTCTGTATTCTGCTTCCATTCCTCTACTCGGAACCGGGTTCAGGTCTTTGTAAGGGTGTTTGAATAAATGAATGAATGAATCATTCAGTCAATGGAGAGATTTTGGTAAAATGTGGGTGCAGGACCCTTAAATTGGGTTGAGAAGGTGAATATTTTTCCTAGTAACCCCATATCATGATAAAAATCTTAGAACACAGGGCAATAAGATGCTTTACTGAAGGTGGGCACCAGGGAAGCCTGGAGTTTGGCTTGCAAATGCAATTAGTGTGGAAAAGGATGGGCATCAGAATAGAAAAATGATCTTACCTGAATGTGGAATGACAAATTCTGCGCTCTCTCCACGTTCGAGAACACATGGGCATTTTCATAATTCCATTGTCTACAAAATGGTAATTTGTGCCTTCTTCCTGCTGCTGGGGATGCTAAGGACAAATGACACGAAAGGCCCCATCAGCGTTCTGAGAAAGGCTGAGAAACACCCTTGAGAAGTACCGGATATTACCATTATTATAACACCATAATGATAACTCTTAGTTTTAGCAAAATTCTCCATAGCAGATTCTACTAGAATTCTTAAGATTCATAAGAAAGAGGCTGTGGTCTAAATATCAAGCTGCAAAAATGACATGTGTCAGCAAGCAACCTCCAATGACATGAACTGTGCGTGATTTTCAGAGTCTGGTGGTTGGTGGAAGGAGCCATAATATTTAGATAACCCAAGCATGTACACACATAGACACATGCATGTGTATAGACAATGCATATACATACATGTGCACACATATTTACACATACACACGTGTGCACATATGCATGCGTGTGCATCTGTACAGATCATTTATCAAGCAATGGCACCAAGTGCAAAATCATATATAGTCAACTGCCAAAGAACCCCGTTAGACTGTTCAAACTTGTGGTAGTTGGGAATTTTAAGGTTCTGTATATTGCTTCAAATAAATTCATCTTCAACTACAGGTTAGATGGCATTTATCATGTATTATATACAGAGGTTTTTCTGTTAAGAGTTGTTTTAACAGGATTTTATCTGTACAAAAAATTAAAAGAATGCAAAGTAATGAAAAGGAACTCATACTAATAGCCCTTGGTGGCCCTACTACTTGTCCAGTGCTTCACACATCATCTCTAATCCACTCAGTGAGAGAAGGTGTCATTACCCCCAGTTTACAGGTGAGAAAAGAGTAGCTGGAAAAGCTGAATATCTTAATTAAAGTCACATAGCTAGAACACGATGGGACTGGAAGGAAAACCCAGGAATGTCCAAATCTAAATAGTCAAGAATGGGGCCAGTAAAGGCCTCTTGGGCTTGAAGCCCTCCACCTGCTCCCGTTTGTAAGAAGTACCACGGTTTAGTGGGAGATGGGGATAAGTTATCATCCTGTCCTAAGACCATTTCAATGGTTTACAGAACCACAGGGATAAGTGAAATCTAATTCCTACCCTCAGGGAACTTACCGCACCCGCCCCATAAATGTCTGCTTCATGGGAGACTCTGAAGTTAGAGTCCACAGGGTTCAAGGCTTCCAGGAGAGGAAGAGTCAGAAGCAGTGGGAGATGCACAGGAAGCTTCTCAGAGCACGTGATGTTCGGGTGGAATCTGAAAAGATGAGCTGAGGTGAGGAAAGCAGCCAAGGTGGGCAGGGCCCCCAGCCAGAGGAAAAAGCACACACGCCGGCTGAGGTGCAAGAGAGCATGGCGCACGGCGGGAGACACGGGGCTGGTGCACGGGGTACGGGGAGAGGGAACGATGGCAGATTGGGGAGACACTGCAGGGAGACGGGGCCACAGAACGGCGTCCTTGTAGTCAAGGAGAAGCAGCCTGATTTTATCCTCTGGGGGGGAAGGTGCAGCTTTAACATGCCCTTTCCTCTCACATACGCCACCCACTTAATGCAAATTAATACTGCTAAAGAGCTTTCTTTTTAAAAGCTTTCTTATTCTGGCATGATAACTAAGAAGGAGGCTGGTGTAGAGGAGGAGCAAATTGATTTGGGAGCATGTGCCTGTCTGCCTGAGCCAGGAAAGCAGACCTGCTTCCTCCAAATGATGCACCTTTCCCCAGAGCTGTCTGCTGACAGCTGTGGCAGCCACTCAGTTACGACGATGGCACCGCGCACGGGTGGTGAGCAATGAGGGGGACCGGCACCTGAGACAGAAACACGCACACACCAGGGGAAGGTAAATGATTGTACACAGGATATTTATCTCTGAGGTTGTTCCCCAAGCAAAACCAATTACTGGCCTTTTCCTTGCGAACGTGCATCGAGTATCAAATGGGGGCTGGAGTGGAAGGGCGCTGTGATGCATCTTCGTGATATTCATGAGTTCTGGAGCGCTGGATTTCGTATTTCTGGGCCTCTGTGGGTGAGGAGGGTGGAAAGCGCGTTTCAGAAGAGCTCTGAGGAACGGAGTGTTGAAGTGGTGCTTTCAGAGCAGATGCACTCAGGAATTGCAGGCGGACCTTGGAGTCCATCTGGGAGAGGAGGGAGAACTGGTCACATGACTAAAAAGGCTGCTAGAGGCAAATTCACTGTCCCTTAGGGAGAACTGCAGGAGGTCGCGCTGCGGGGGTCATGAGACTGTGGGGGCAGGTGACCCATCACCCGTCATGCTAAATTTGGGAAAGGAGCCAGATGTTGTCCCAGGAAGATACGGGACCTGCCTCCCACCCCCTCAGCTCTGCCAGAGCACATGTTACCAAAAAGTGCAGTCATTACCTGCTCCACCAGATTTGGCATCACAAGGAAACATCCCTTGGCTGAGGGGCTGAAGGGGAGACTGGGGCGCTCATAGAAGCAAAGCTGATGCTGTGCCTTTATGTTGCCGTGCTGTCATTTTGAATTTTCCAGCCCCAAGTCTGACCAGAGCTATAGACAATTGGTATCTGTGCCGTGGTCAGCCCTGCATTTGCTGCCTCCTCTCCCAAAACTCTCAGGTTTCTCTGTGCAAGGGCACATAGGGAAAGGTGCACCATCCCTTCCCTTCAGGGCTGCTTTGCACAGTTGTGCAGTTGCTGCACTGCACAAAGGTATCAGCCAATGATCCAAAATCCAGGCAGTGCTCTGATGTAAAGCCATAGACCTGGGGGTTGTGTCTGTCCAGAGGGGCTGCATTTTCCTAATATATCCATAGAAGCTCTATAGGCAGGTAATGGCTTCGCTTCTTGAGCAGAAGATCTGAACAGGGTTCCAGAAGACCTAGACTGTGCTGGTGGGCAGCTCAGTGGGAGGAAGTAGGGAGCTGGGAGGAGACGAAAAGCAGCCACGAGAGCACACGTTCGTGGGACACCTGAGGCTTTCCCAGTGCCACCACACAACTCCTGGGAGCAAAATCAAAGGCTCCTGCCTTCTGCACACACCTTTCATCCTTCCTTTGATTCAAATGGATTCAATCTCTTCTTTAACCAAGACTATAAACCAAACTCACATTTCTATTAGGAGCAAATACAATTAGTAGGACCTTAGAATTGTGTTACAGCTGAAAGGGATCTCAGAGGCTTTCTCTCCTGGGACTTGCAAACCAGTAGATTGCAAGCATGCTTATTTGGCCCTAAGTGTATGTATTTGCTATTTATTTACTCATGTATTTATTTATTTTAATAAGGTGTTTCCCATAAACAGGGTATGCATTCCCCAGGGCCCCACTCTCCCTGCCACTCAACATAGCTTACACCAGATCCATTTTTCCCTGGCTCTTGGAAGCATTTTAATGCATGACACGTTCTTGTCCACTCCCCTTATTTTACAGATGGAGAAACTGAAGCTTAGAGAAAGTAAGTGTTGTACCCGTACACATACTACATATAGGTATACATAGCCAGTCATTGGAAAATATCAAACCTTGAACTGGTCTCTTCACTCCATTGTTGAGTGCCATTCCCTTCACTTAGAGATGCTTTCCAAGTCTTAAAATGACTGTGCCATGCTGTTTTTAGTAAATTACCCAAAAGGGTGCATTTGACATTGACCTTACCCACCTTTGTGGTCCCAATGGGTCCCACTAGCATGTGTGTTTTATTTCCCTTGCAAAGGGGAATTAACTGGGAGAAGACAGCCCTGACCTCTTCTTCCCTGTCTCTGAGGGTCTTGGATGATGCACCATCAATATCAATATCAATATCAATATCAACATTGCCTCTTCTACTTTGGTTGCATCTCCTCCTAGCCTCAGCTCAATCCTTTCCAACTCTGCTTCTACCTTCTCTGATTCCCAGCTGACCCTGCTCAGCCTCCCCTTTTCTCAGAGGATTTATCTTACTCTGATGTTGTCTGTAAAGTAGACGATGTTTCTTCCTGGATGTTCCAGCCCCCAGAAGTGGTATTCTTGGGGCCTCATGCTCTATTCCCAGCTTCCTAGCCATTCCGCCTCCTCTTGCCAACATGCCGTTCTTTTCCCATGGCTGTCTAGATCTACTTATTCTCTTTGCCTAGAACCCTTTGGGCCATACAGCTTCAAGTCTTTCCACTTGTAACTCTGCATTTACTAGAGTCTAAAACCTTGTATTCAGAATGGCCTGGAGGGAGGGAGACAGAAGGAGGCTGCTCTTCTTAGTCAAATGAGTCTCACCTGACCCTGCTGTACCACATGGTCCGCATACGGCCATCTGTCATATCATGGCCTTCTGGATGCACTCCAGAACAAACATACCCCCATCCACTCATCCATCCATCCATCTACCCATCCAACAAATAGTATCTCCTAGGTGTTCAGGACTGGCTGGAAAGGCCTCACTAAGGAAGTGGCATTAGACCTAAGGATACAAAAAAGCCAACCATGGGAAGCTCTGAAACAGAGTGTTCCAGACAAAGAGACCACAATTTCAAGAGCCTTGGTGCTTAAGTAGCTTGGCACATAGAGGGAAGAGAAGGAAGGCCAGTGTGGCGAAGCACAGTTATAGAGTAAGAGAGTGATAGCAGTTGAGATCAGTGAGGTAGACAAGGATTAGAACACATCCCTCCAGTAAAGAACTTGAAATTTTTTATAAATGTCATGGGAAAACCTAGAGGGTTTTAAGCAGGAGAACGACAAAATCTGGTTTATGTTTTAAATGTATTGCTAAGTCTGCAAGATGGAAGATGAGTATTAAGGACTATTGCAGTAATCTAGGCAAGAGTTGATGTTAGTTTGGACTTGGGTAGTAGTTAAAGTGGAGAAACATAGACAGATGCAAGATGTTTGGGCGGTAAGACAACCAGACCTTGTTAATGGATTACATGATTGTATGGGGATGGGGAAAGAACGTGATAGGACGAAAGAGAAACATTCCAGTGCCTCATCCTAAGAAGACTTCTGGAAGACCGACTCAAAGACTTCCCTTTACCTCTCTTTGGCTAGCCCTACTTGCAGAACGCCTAGGAAATATAGTCTCTTGGCTGGGCATGTTGTTGCCTAGAAGAAAATAAGCATTCTAAAGTACTGAGGAAAAAGGAAAGATGGATGTTGTGCAGTGAGAAAATAACAACCCCTATCATGAACATGACTCCTTGATTTCTTCACTTGAGCAGCTGGAGTGACTGATGTAATTTTTTGAACATGAAAGACTTGTTCATGTCTCTCCCATCCCCAGTGGGGATCAGCCAAGAAATTGGAGGAAGGAGTCAAATCTGGGCAAGTTAGGAAAAGGGCCCTACCCAAAGTTGGGGGGAAGCTAAGCCTAAGAGCTAAAAGCACTTGTAGCCCAAAAGAAAATTTTCCTCTTAAAATGATTTGCCTTGTATGTCCACTGACCAAAGTAAACACTCTGGGAGGGACAAGGACTGAAAGAGAGAGAGAGAGAGAGAGGAGCCATGTCCCATGTCATGGCACAAGATTGAATTACAAATAGGAGACTCAGGAAGTAGGGAAATGGGAATAGAAAGGGAAAATGTCATTAAAGCAAGAAAGGCTGTAGGTTATTGCTTCAAATATTGCTACATTTTATGTCCCTAATTTCAGTTTCCACTCTGGATTTACTTTAGTGGTTAACGTTGTCCTCGACCTCAAGACTATACTTTTTGAGAGCAAGTGTCACGTCTATGCTTGTTTATAAATCTTTAGGTTTTTCCAGAGCATGTATACTTCTAGTGCCATCATAGGCACTCAATAAATCTTGACTTGAAGTGAATGAATAAATGAATGGATAGGGCCGTGGTATCCAAAATTTAACCCTATTTTTCACTGGATGTGGCCTGACCACAGGGATTCCAAATGGACTTAATGTCAAGTCAAAAAGAGCTTGGGAATATTATGCAGCTGTAAGGAGAAATGAAGTCGTAAAGCATATGACAACATGGATGAACTTGGAGGACATAATGTTGAGCAAAGCAAGCCAGATACAAAAGGACAAATACTGTATGATTGCATTATTATGAACCAAATATATTGTGTAGCATATTGTATGATTTAAAAAAAATTATGTGTATCTAGTACATTTAATTGAGAAATGTATGTTTTTAGTCAACTGTGTTTTTTTAAAATTGTTTATATTTTCAATTATTAGATGCACAAAATAAAGTTAAAAACAAAACAAACAAAACAAAACAAAGCAAAAACACAAAAAAGCAAAGAGAACTTGATCATAAGCCCCAGAGCTTTCTCAAAAACATTCCTTCAAAACCAGTTTTGTTTTTGCTTTTTTTTTGTAAATGGAATCCTCAGGTCCATGGAGATTTATGGAATTCTACCCTGAGGGCAAACCTCACAAGCTTATTGTAAAGGATCAAATAACTAATTCAAATGGCTAGATCGGATCTTGGCTCATGGTAGATCCTTAGTAAATACAGCTCTCTCTCCCTTCCCCCCTTTTCCCTCACATGGATCTGCCTTGGCCCTCCCCATCTTGGCAGGTAGGAAAGCAATCCTCTTCAGAAGAGAAGAGGCAGTTGCTTATATTTCCAAATCCTAACCGGACACTACTGGGGTATACAAAGGTTTTGCCAGGCCACAGGCAAATTGGGGAAGATCAAGTCATTTTATTCCGAGTTTGGTGCTGTAGCTTCTCCAGATCAGCATGTTGCTTTGGTTGCTGTACCCATTAGCTTAGTGAAGAGACAGCAGAAAAAAGACAGTCTTTATAATAACATTCAACTACAGAGGGATGGGGAAGAGGGTAAATAGCATGCCTCATGGAGAAACATTTTCTGCTGAATGAATGGTATCCACTAGCAGGTGGGCAAGGGAGACAGCAGTACTCTGGGATAAAAGAAGATTCTAAAATGGAGTGGATAACAAGAGGACTATGACCGTCCAAGGTGGGGGCGGTGGGAGGAAGTTCTAGAAACAAATACAATTGTGTGGCAGCTGTTAGCAAGCCCGTTCCGAGCTCCTTTAGTGGTATGAACAGACTCCTTTAATAGGGGTCAGTCATAACATGGAGCTGTGAATGTGTGATTCAGTGGCTCTCTTCCACAGTCTAGAGAACCTGGTGTTGATGGGAAAGGAGGAAAAATGTGGTAGGCATACTTAAAAAAAAAAAAAATTTATTGAAGTGTGTCATTCATACATGAACATACATAAACTATAAGTGTTCAGTAAACATCGTGAACTTACAAAACAAACATGCAAAACATCATACAGGGCTCCCACACATCACCCCCACCCCCCGCCAAACACCCTGCATTGTCATGAAACATTTGTTAACAAATCATGAAAGAGCATCGTCAAAGTATTACTACCAACTATAGTCCGTATCTTCCTCCCCTGTACATTTTTTTAAGGATTTATTTATTTACTTACTTTTATCCATTCTACCCCCTCCCTTGTTTTTGTTATTTCTGTGTCCATTCTCTGGGCAATTCTCTGTGTCCGTTTCCCACCCTCTCTTCTCATCCTTCTCCTCCTGTCCTCCAATGTGGCAGAGAGGTGTCCTACAGCCTGTGCCACCTTAGTTCCTGGTTTTTCGGTGCGTCTTGTCTTGGCTCTCCCTTGTGTCACTCTCCTGTTATGTCATCATCTTGCTGCGTGGCTTGCGGGGTCTGGTGGTGCTCCTGCGTGTGGGGCCTGGCAGACCGTGCGCCTTCCATATTTTTCTTTTTTTTTTCTTTTTACCGGGAGGTCCCAGGGATCAAACCCAGGTCCCTCCATATGGGAGACAGACGCCCAATCACCCGAGCCACATCCGTCCCCCTGCTATATCTCTTAAGGTTGACCAAAGATACCCAAAGTTACAGTCTTTTCCCGTACAGGATGGTCATATAATAAATCAGGCTTAGTTTATCACCAGCATTCCAAAAACCAGACCTAGGGAGAAAAACTAGGTCTGGGGACACATGCATGATTTCTAATATAGCGAATGTTTAGCCTACCCTGATTATCACAAAATCAGGACAGCGAGAATATTCACATTAGGCTTACTTTTGTAGGCACAAAGCTGTGTGTTATGCAGCATTGAATGTTCCCCAATGCTCCCTACCTCCTAGAGATCATGGTCTTATGTAATCTCCTCTCCTTGAGTATCTGGCTTCTACCCAAAAGAGTGTCTCAACGTTTAAGGGAAGTCACTTCCGTGTTTAGATTACAAAAGATGCTTGCTTCCATCTTGCTAGCAGCCTGTCTCTCCTGCTGGCTTTGGTAAAATAAGTTGCCATGTGGGGATGGACCACATGGAATGGAATTGAGTGAAGCCTCTACCAACTAAGAACTGAGGTCCTCAGTCCAATAGCCCAAAACAAGCTGAATCTTGCCAGCAACCATGCAAGTAAGTTTAGAAGCAGTCCTTCTTCATTCAAGCCTTCAGGTGAGACCCTACAACAATTGGATCACAGCCTTGTGAGAGACCCTGAAGCAGAGGCCACAGCTAATCTGTGCCCAAACTCCTGACCCACAGAAATGATGATATATTAAATCTCATTGTTTTGAGACCTTAGGTTTGTGGTAATTTGTTATGCCGCTCTAGACAAATAACACGATGTGTATGTGTAACTAGTTAACTCTGAATGTCAGAAGCTAATCCAAGTGGCCATCCTCTCACTTAGGAAGCATAACAAGAGATGCTAACTTGTAATGATTATAGTACTATAATTAAAATTTGTGGGGACAATTCATAGAATTTGTCAGGAGTCCACAAGAAGACTCGGCAGATGCTATGATTTCCTTTAGGTCAGTTCCCATGAATTCTTTACTGCTGTTCATTGTCATTGATTCTTTTGAAAACCACTCCTCCAAGGGTAAACCACTCTTAAAATTAAAGGTATAAACCACTGAAATCATAGATATTGAAAGAACTCAAAGCCGTAGATGCCCAAAGAACTGATTCAGTAATGGTGAAAATTCAAGAAACAATGAGACGTGGGGGAGATCTTTTAAGGCAGAACAAATATTTCCAGGCTGTCTTACGTTATTTTCATTCATAACACACTAGTCACAGGGCATCCTTGTAATAGACTCATGGAGAAGATCAAGCAGCTACTTTTAGGGTTCTGGAAACAGGCTCAGTGGTAACAGCGTGTCCTGTGGGCACAGCCAACTGTCTAATGGCATCATCATAAGGGGCATAGTGGCCTCTGGCTTGGTTGAAACTGTGCTGGAATCCCAGGTGGAGAGGAGCAGATGTGTTCAGGTAGCAACGACCCCAATCACATTGGGCAACAGCATCACGGGTCAGAGCGGTGGGTGTGAAGCAGGTCACCAGGCAGTTTGGGGTTTGGTGGAATATGACCAGAGGTGACATGTACAGGTTCTAGCTAGGGTCTGTGTCTCTGACCTTTAAAGAGAATACGATGACTGGGGTCTAGGTTCCAAGAAGGTAACTAAGGTGAAGGCTGTGACTTGAGGCAGCATAAAAAATAGCCAAAGAATTTCAAAAGTTACCACAGAAAAATAGAAATTCTAAACAAGCTGGCATTGATCCACATCCACTAACATTTCTTGTGTGACATTGGTTGCTTATAAATCTTTGTGTACCTACTACTATCTAATCTATATTAGAAACTAAGTAAAATGGTAGAAGTAGGAGGAAGAGGGAACTAACATTGGTTGAGAAGCTGCTGTGTGCCATGTACTATAACAGGTGCTTCACAGATGTTTTCACTTTTATTTTTTTTATTATTTTTTTAAAAGATTTATTTATTTACTTTATCCATTTTAACCCCCACTCCTCTCCCCCGTTTGCCATTTTGTGTTCATTCACTGGACAATTCTCTGTGTCTGTTTCCTGCCCTCTCTTCTCAACCTTCTCCTCCTGTTTTCACCAGGATTCGATCCTGGGGACCTACTATGTGGGAGAGAGGCGTTCTGCCTCCTGCACCACCTCAGTTCCTGGTTTTTTGGTGCATCTTGTCTGGGGTCTCCCCTGTGTCTCTTTCCTGTTATGTCATCATCCTGCTGCATGGCTCAGCAGGGCCTGGCAGCACTCGCACCTTCTATATACATATTTTTTTATTTTACTGGGAGGTCCCTGGGATTGCACCCAGGTCCCCCCATATGGCAGACAGACACCCAACCATGTGAGCCACATCTGCCCCCATTTTCACTTTTAAATCCCAACAGAATCTGCAAGACTGAAAAAAACACTTGAAGTTACAAGGTTTAATATAGTAAACACATATTTTCCCTCTCACATGGAGTTCAATTCTGATGTACTAGTTTGGCTCTCCTGGGCATCTTCCAAACAGTGACTCACAGATCTGATCCCCGTCTCTCTTAAAATGCTGTCACCTTTGGCAACGTGTGCCCTCCAAGTTTGCTAAAGGAGGAAAAGAAAACATGGGGATGACCCAACAGAAACCGCTGCATTTTGTCCTGGAAGTGACACAAATGACTTCTGCTCTCATTCCATGGGCCATAACCAGTCACGTGATGCCACTTAGATGCCAAGCAGGCTGGGAAATACAGTCCCTGGCTTGGCAGTCACTTCCTGGTAACAATTCTACACTATGGAAGGGAATATAAATCGTTCTGTGTCTGCTAGTTATCTCTGCCTCTGTTTCCAGTGAGAAAACTGGGGCTCAGAGAAGTTGCTCAAGACCACAAACCTTGTAAGTGACAAAATCAGCATTGGAACGCTGAAGAGAAAACTGTGAAACGTGCTCTTCTGATGTGGCAATTTCCCCAAGGCCTTTGCATTTCCCAGACATACAGTGTCCAGGCAGATTTGATTAAGGGTGGGGACATGCATTCCGGATTGCCTTGATTTGCAGCTTGGTGCCACCAATTGTTAGCTGTGTGACTGTAGGCAAATTGCTTCACCTTTGTGGGTCTTGGTTTTCTCATCTATAAAATGGACACAAAAATAGGATCCACATCAAATGCTTTTTGTGAGAATAAAATGAGTTATTTGCATGTAAGGAACTTAGATCGGGACCTGTCAATCCTGTCATGGTCCGTGAGCTCCATTTTGAGTTAACCTGCTTCAGCATCAGAGCCCTTCATTCTGCCCCCTCCTACTCAGTCACGATGTATGCTCGTTGCAGCCACTCTTATGCCCTGCCCAACTCTACAATACAGTTTCTTCTCTTCTCCCTGAGCCCCAGACCACTAAAATAGGCTTTCTTCTCCCCAAGAATATTTTCAATATTTAACCAAATGAACAGCCACTTTCTTCCCTCTGGAAGAGAGTGATATCTTGAGCCACAGTAATCTCATCTCCTTAACAATTTCTGTCTGGCTTCAGTCTGATGAAGATTTCTTCACTATATCAGCTCCAAAGTAATTATATGGGATTGTTCTAGATCTTCATATGTTCTATTTTACAAATGACTGGACTTTAAGAGCAGCAAATGTAATAACACTGTTTACTGAAACTGTAAAAGTGTAAAATTCATTGGGATTTAGAAATACCTAAGAACAGACAGAATAAGCAAATTCAATTTGTACCAAAGAATTCAGGTTAATAAAAACAAAAGACTGCTTTTGGCCTCTTGTATAGGAGTTGTAATGAGGATAATTCTCAACAGATACTTTATTCCCTCCCTTCACCTTGCCTGGGTAGAAAAGGCCTAATGTTGAACTTTCAAAATGTTAAAGAAGACATTTATAATTAACTTGCATGCTAGGAATTTTTCATGTGAATGTCACATGCTTCCAGTGTCACTGACCCACTGCCTCTGTGTCTACACAGCCCAGGGAGCACAATGGCCCGGCCACAGCACGGGCTCCACGGGGCCATGCCATAACCTTTGCCTCTATACCGTGGCCTCCCCTGCCAAGGGGCAGTGCATGGTATCCATTGTGGGCTCACAACACTGGGCCTTTGTGGGCTGTGCCCAGGGCCCACTTCTTGGATTCAGAGGTCATCCCTGTATGACACCGGGGTCTTTCTCCAAAGTCAAGAACTCGTGAGCATCCCATGTCACTCACATGCCTTTGAAAGAACTAGAGTCTGGGGTCTGGGCTCTCATTCCAGTGCTCTTTCTCCTAGACCAATTTTTCTTACTCTTTTCTAGTGATACTTTCTCATGTTTCTGTGGCTTTAAGAACCATTAAACTGGTGCTAAAAGCGGTATTGGAAACTGCCTAATCTAGATTCCCTATCCTGAGAAAATTGACGCTTTAGTTTTCTTCATTAATTAAATGGAAGAATGAAACAACCTCTCATATTATCGTGAAATAAGAGGCAACCTTAAAGCAAATAACAAATATTATTTGACAGTTTTCTTTTAAGAGGATGGTTTTGCAATATCTATCAAAATAGAAAAAGGTATGCACATTCAATAATTACACTTCTAGAGGTTTTCCCTCCCTCAAGTGTTCATCTTTCATAATAGCAAAAAACTGAGAGCCGTCTTAATGTCCATGATAGCAAGAGTGGTTAAATAAATTACGTTACATCCGTTCAATAAAGTGTTCTCCATTTATTGACAAAATATAGCAAATATGGTGGAAGAATTCTATGCATAAGAAAATGTTAGTAATGGTTATTGTGGAAAGAGAGAATGCAGGCAGAGAACAGCATCTAGGAAAGCTTTCTTTTTCATTTTTATGCCTTTTTTGTACTGGTTTGCTTTTCTTACATTGTGCAAATTTTCCTTTTCAAAACATCAGCAAAGATTACCTAGAAAATATAGGGAACATTTTTTCATTTTATACTTCCTATATTTTAAAAAGCTAATAAATTGTTACTTTTATAAATTGAAACATATAGTTTATTGTAGAGGCTTTGGAAATACAGATATTCACTCGTAATTCTACCATGCAATGCTACCATTAGGCCATATGCCTGTTCAGCCTTTTCATTATGCATATTTTAATATATTCAAATACCATTTTTTCAGTGAAAATAAGATTGCATTTTAAATACAATTTTACAACTTAAATGGACAACAGTCCGTGGTATTAAATAATCTTTTACAACATATTTTTAATGATTGCAGGGAATTCAAATTTCCAGGTGGCTTATTAGCACTGTCCCTCATTGTTGAATAATTAAATTGTTTTCAGGAATTGTTTTGTTTATTTAATTTTGCATTTGTTTTGCTCTTATAAATGCATATTCATATTTCAGCTCCCAGAATAAAGCATTAGAAGTGGATATATTGATCAAAAGTCTGCATATTTTGTAAACTTTTGAGAAATATAGCCAACAAATTCCAAAGTATTCCAAATTCTGAGTTACCTACCCACCAGTAGCAAATGAGAATTTTCATTCACTCTCATCCACGTTATACAGTGCAATGGATAATTTTAAGTATCATAGCAATCCTTAAAAATTCAATAAATGCTTTTCTGGGCTTTAGATAATAAACAATGAAAATTTTCTCCTATTTGCCATTAAAAACGTAGTGAATGCTGCAAAAGACCCCCCTCCTCCTTTTCGGTCATTCATTCAGTCAATATTTATTGAGTGTCAGGCTCCATCCTAGAGATTGGGGAAATGGCAGGAAGGGTCATTGCCAAGACCTCTACTAAGCAATGTGGATACTTTAGAAAACAATTAGGGCCAAATGAAATAAAGCAGTAGGAGGTATGGGCAGGTGCCAGCAGAGCTGCTTTGGAAGAGAGAAGGCTTCTTGAGGAGATTATGAGATGGGGCCCGTTATGTTAAGACCCAGAGAAAAAAGACATTCAGTGAAGAAGAGTCAATGCAAAGGCCCTGAGGTTACAAGGAACACTTTTCATTTTGTTGGGTCAAAAAAAAATGTTATCGTGACTATTGCCAGCTGAGTGGGGTGCACAGTGATTGGAACAAGGCTTCCACCTGGAGGTAACTGCCTTCCTGACTTGGTGAACATCATTTCCTTCTTTTTCTTTATACTTTTGCCACAATATATGCATCCTTAAACAATATAATTAATTTTTGCCTGATTTTAAACATCACGTAAAAGTTATTCCATTGTATGTATTTGGGGGTCTTCCTTCATTACCTCAGCATTACATTTGGAATTTGGTCTTGCTGTGGATAGCTGCAACTTGATCATTTTCATTATTGCAAAATTTTTGATTGCGTGAATACACCACATTTTCTTTATCCAAATTCTAAATGGTGAAGGCTATTTGGGTCGATTCCAGTTTGAGGCAATTTTGGCAGTGCCCTTATGAGTATTCTTGTACATATGTCCCAGTGTACTTGCACATGTGTTTCTCTAAGGCATATACATAAGAGGAGAATTGCTGTGTAACAGGACATGCATTTCTTCAGCTTCAGGAGAGAGTGGAAACTGTTTTCCAAAGTGATTTTACCAACTTACACTCCCACCAGCTGTGTATGAGAATTTTTCTTATTCCACGTCTTTACCACCCTTGGAATTGATAGATTACTCTTTTCAAATTGCCAATTAGAGAGCTGCACCAAGCAATTTTCCCTAATATCTAATTTTTATTTATTGACAATTTAGATTTTCTTTTTGCACATGACAGTTCTTGTCTATGTCAATTTTTCCATGAGGCTTTCCATCTTTTTAATGTTATTGATTGGGTATTCTTTATATATTCTGGATACTGGTCTTTTGTGGATTATGTATATTACAAAATCCTATCTTGTGTTTTCGGTCTTTCTGTGGTGACTTTTAATGAAATAGAAGTTTCCAAGTGTAACTTTTAAAGACAGAACGCTCAAAATAAGGAGGAAAAGGCATCCCTGGAAGTCCCTCAGAGCCTTAAGTTGCCTGTATCTTTGGACTCCACTGGGTCATCCTAAAATGAGGAGACAGAGAGAGCTTGAGGATGTCCCTTTTAGGGATGGAAGAGCCATCTTGGCCGTGCAGGTCTGGAGCCCTGTGCTAATGGGAAACCCCTGCACAGTTGAGATTTGGGCTGGCTATCTTAACAATGACCAGCATGGCAGTTCCTCCTTTCGTGAACTGAAACAAAAACATGAGAAAATAAAATAATATGCCATGGCATTTACCTTAGGAAAAATGCGTGGCCGTCTCTCTTCCTTTCTTTGAAAGAATCATTGAAGATGGAGATCATAGGACAGAGAGAAGAGTCCCCATTTCAGAAATGTCAACAACTAGCAGTGGACCTGAGTTACAGGTAAAACCTCTTAAGAAGGTGTGGGCAGGTTGTCCCTATACCTCTCTGCCCGTGAGATATTCCTCTCACCTGTTCATTTTTTATTCACTTCTTAGTCTGTTTGACCAAATCCAAACCTGTTTCCACCCACTTCCAGATCACTGCCTGCCATTCAAACCCATGTAGGTGCACTCTAGCTGGCATTTGGTTCTGAAATAATCCATATTAATGGGTCGTAATACATTTCTACCAGTGCATATATTTACTTGAAATACAATTTTCCATCTAATGCATTTTATTCATGGTAACTGCATCCAGAATAATATCTTTAGTGATTATTCATTACTGAAATAATATATCGGTGCCAAACAGCAGCTTTTCAGTGGTTTTACACTTTTTTTCTTTAAATTGAACATGTTATTATTACAATGATAGAATAATTCCATTATCCCCACTAACTGAAGACAACAGCTTTCCCGGAGGCTATTTCACAACGCTGCATTCAGGTGGGAACCAGGGTTTTTCTCTTATTGGGAGATGGTTTAGGAAACAGGTCTCTGGGTGTGAATACAAAGATGGATGAGCATATGCGCCAGAACAGGTGTGTACTTTGGTTACGGCTCATAGCAAAATGTATGTGCTGTCTAAAACAAAGAGTGACGGGACTAGCAGATGTGTTTTTTGAAAGCTGTGAATAAGAGAGAGAGAGAGAGAGAATATGAGAGAGATGGAGAAAGATCTAGAGGTTCCCTTAGGTTCTAGTAGAAAGCATTAATGCAAAAATTTAAAAAAAAATAGAATTTCAGGATAATGGCATATCTTAGAACCTGGGGGAGGAGCTGGAAATGGTCATTGACTAGCATTGCCATCATGTGTCCCACCTTTTCCTAGGTGGTAGTTGTTTTTGTCCCCATTTTCTCAGATTAGGAAACTGAGGCTCAGAGAGATTATGTTCAATTGTCCAAAGTCATATGACTAATAAGTGCTAGAAAGATGATTCAGCTCCAAATCCATGTCATTCTAAGCCCTGTGTTCCTTCCATAGGATTCGGGAATGACTGGGATTCTGAGTATTAGCTGTCCAAATCCTAGTCCTATCACTTACACTTGGGCAAACCATTTGATTTGAGGTTTGTCATTTTCCCAGAGGAACATTGTGGGTATTCAGTGAGATAAAGCATATGAAGAGTCCTGAAGCATGGAAAAGTGTTCACTTAATGGAAATCTATCCTTTCTTCACACTCCAGAATCTAGGAATGAAGTGCTGGGTGTCTCACAGCCAAAACCAGAGAGGAGCCTCTCCCTGTGGAAGCGTGTGAAGTCTCTTCCCATCCCTGGAGCTCTGCCTGCTTCCCACAGGCAGGCCTGGCCCTGAACTACACTTGCAACCTGTGTCTGCACTTGTCACTGTCAGGTGGACTATTCTGGAAGGTGGACCAGCAGTGAAGCTGACTGGCTGCTAAACCTCACAGAGGCAACCTCAGTCATCTTCATGGCTTCATCCTGGGAAATGCTGAAAAGTAAGGATGCTGGGGGCTCACTCTAGGAGGTGAGGACCCAGAGGGATTTAATATTCTACTATTCTACTATTCTAATATTCCACCAGGGCTGATAGCCACTGATTTAGGGTTGAATTGAAAGATGGGAAGATCAGTGAGGCAATCTATGAAGAAGAACAGGTGATGGGAGTGGAAGGTTGAGTGGAGCTCTAAGCCACTCTGTGCCGAGTGGCCCTGTGTTTCAGATTCAGGTGCCATCTAAATGAGAAGCCAGCGTGAAAACTGTGATGCTACACCCAGGTGCCGGGTCAGGTACTGAGAACTAGGAGAGAGTCGTTATCTGTCCAGAGTTGCCAAGAGAGGGTCCAAGACACCGTACTTGCACTTTTCTTTCCCTTTTTTGACGTAACTTTTCTCTTTCTCTGATTTTCTTTGTAGGCTTTTAAAAATTATTTTAGTTTTTAAATTATCATATAATGAAACAGGTTTTTTGGTATGCATTTTAAACCACCATGAACATCAGAATACAAAACACTCAACACCCGGAAAAACTTGCCTCCTGCTATAATTTTGTTGTCACTCACACGTTTCCCCAACCACAATCACTGAAACCAGCAATATAGTCTCCATTACTAGAGTTTTGCTTTTTTGAATACATCAAATAAATGGGACCACAATATACATAAGCTTTGAGAGTGGCTTCTTACACTCAGCATAATATCTGAGACTCATCCAAGCTGTGTGTGCATGAAGGGTTTGCTCCTTTTTACTGCTGGATAACATTCCATTATATGGATGTACTAGGGTTTGTTTATCCATCCACTTGTTGAAAGACATTTTGGACTGTTTGCAATTTTGGTGATTACAAATAGAGCTGCTATACAGCATCTAGGATTTTATGTAAACATAAGTTCATTTCTCTGGGGACATTTTGTATTCATAGCAAGAAATGAGGGTTCCAGTTATTCCATATCCTTGCCAGCAATTGATATTAAAAGTATTTTGTACTAACAATTCTATTAGGTGTGTAGGGGTACCTCACCATCGTTTTAATTGGCATTTTCCTAATGGCTAAAGATGTTGAAAATCTTTTCATGTGCTTATGTCATCATTAAACAATGTTTGGTGAAGTCACTGCTCAATTTTTTAGCCAATTTTTAAATAGAGTTGTTTATTTTCTTAATGCCTCATTTTGAAAGTTTGTTTTATATTCTAGACACAAATGCTTTGTCAGGTATGTGATTTGCAAATGTTTTCTCACAGTCTGTAGTTTGTACTTGTTTGTATTTTCATTCTCTTAATAATGCCTTTCACAGAGACAGTGTTTTTCATTTTGAAGTCAAATGTAGACTTTTTTTCCTCAAAATTGTTATAGTTATTCTAGCTTCATTTTATTTTCATCAATTTAAAATCAGCTTGCTTATATCTGTGAAAAATATTGCTTGGGTTTTGACAATAATTGAATTAAATCTATAGATAAATTTGGGGAGAATTGATATCTTATTATTTTGAGTGTCCATGAACATAGTATTTCTCTCTATTTATGTAAGTTTTCTTTCATCAATGTTTTATAGTTTTCAGAATATGGGTCCTTTATATGTGTCATTTGGGTTGTTTTTTTTTTTAGGTTTATACCTACATATTTTTTATTTTGGAGCTATTGGGATGATATTGTTATTTTTTTAAATTTGGTTTCTAATTGTACATTGTTAATATATAGAACCACAGTTGACTCCTGTGAGTTGACATTCTACCCTGTGAATTTGCTAAACTCACTTACGACTTCTAAGAGGTTTTTTGGTAGATCCCTTGGGGTTTTCTAGATAATCATTTCAACTGCAAATAAAGACAGTTTCATTTCTTCCTTTCCAATCTGCTTGCATTATTTTATTTCATTTTATATTTATCTTATCCTACCTAAGATATCCTACCTTATCTTATCCTTATTGCACTAGTTAGGACTTCTAGTACTGTCTTAAATAGAAACAATGAGATTGGGAATTCTTGCTTTCCTTTCAATCATAGGAGGAAAACAGTGAGTCTTCACCATTAAGTATGGCGATAGCTATAGTTTTTGTTTGTTTGTTTGTTTGTTTGTTTGTTTGTTTTAATGCATTCTCTATATTAGGATGAAGACATTCACTTTTATTCCTAATTTTCTTAGAGGCTTTCTCATGGGTAGATGTTAAATTTGTCAACGTTTTTTGCTATTTTTCTCCATTAGTTGACATTATAATGTGGTTCACCTTCCTTAGCCTTGTTTGTATGGTAGAGTACACTTACAGGTTTCTGAATATTCACCTAGTCTTGTGCTCCTGAGATAAACTTTACTTGACAGGGATGTATTATCCTTTTTATGTTTCTATGATGATTTGCTAATATTTGTTGATGATTTTTATTCCTGTGTTCATGAGGAATATTAATCTGTAGTTTTCAGTTTTTGTACTGCCTTTTTTATTGTTTTGGTATCAGGGTAAATCTTGACTCAGAATGAGATGGAAAATGTTTTCACTTTTTCTATTTTCTGAAATAAATGTTTGAGTTGGTGTTACAGCTTTAAATATTTATTAAAATTTGCTAAATAATCCATCTGGGCCTGGAGATTTCTTTTTCAGAAGTCTTTTTAATGACAAATTTAAATTCTTTAATAGTGAGAAGACTACTCAGACTATTTCATCCTGGATGAGTTTTGATAGTTTATAATTTTTGAAAATTGGTACATTTTTTGAAAATTGGTACATTTTATCTAAGTTATCAAATTTATGTACATAGATTTGTTCATATTATTCCCTTATTATCCTTTTACTGTTTGTGAGGTCTGTAGTAATTTTCTCTCTTCTGTTTCTAGAATTGGTAATTTGTGCCTCTTCTTTGTCTTTCTTCATCAGTCTTGCTATAGTTTTAAACATTTTGTTGATCCTTTAAAGGAACCAGCTTTTGGTTTCATTTTTTCTCTATTTTTTTCTGATCTTTACTGCTTTCTTCTTTCTTTTTTGAGGGGGGTTAATTTGCTCTTTTTTTCCTAGCGTTTTTAAGGTGAAAGCTTAGATTGTTTTGAGACCATTCTTCTTTTCTAATATAAGCATTTAGTGCTATAAATTTCCCTGTAAGCATTCCTTTAGCTGTTTCCCACATATTTTGATATGCTGTATTTTCATTTTTGCTCTTCCATGTAGATTTTCATGTCTGATTTTCTACAAGCTTGTTGCATTATAAACTAGTAGGATCCATAACAGAGTCTGCAAACAGGATTTTGCCTATTACATAATATTGGTACTTACCACTCCTACAAAATCTATGCCTACTCATTCATTCACTCCTTCACTCAATCAATAAATGTTTATTGAGTGTTTACTGTAATTCAGCACTGTTCTAAGCATGGAAAATGCAGCAATGAACAAAAGTGATGAAAATCCTTTGCCTTTGGCAGCTGACATCCTAGTGGGAAGATAGATTATAAACAGAAAATGACATAATATAATTCCAGGTAGTGATAAGTGCTGTGAAGATACATAAAATAGGAATTTTCTTTTAGATGGTGATTGGGAAAGACTCACTGAGGAGGTAGAATTTGAAGAGAGACCTGAATGAAGTAAGGAGATGACACTTGGTTATCTGGAGAAGAGCCTACAAGGCAGAGGAATCAGGGGGTGCAAAGATCCATGGACAGGGTATCCCAAATGAACAAAATGATAATGAAGAATAAAAGGATGGGCTGTGTGTAGTAGTTAGGGAGCACACTTCTGAACGGTTGGGTCTAACCACCAGCAGCTACTTCCCATTCACTCTAATCCAAGTGGTTCTCAATCTATCTAGGGAGCTTATTAAATGTTGCTGAGTTCCATCCCCAGGAATTCAGATTCAGGTATGTGTAGTGTGGGTTCCAGGAACCCGAATGTTAAACAAACACTCCATGTGAGTCTGGGGCAAGGGGTCCTTTGACCACACTGGGTATAGCCCAGGTTCACAATCATGAAGACCCTACTGTCTTGACATTTCACTGCCATTTAGAATTTAGAATAAGCCACAGATGACAGGGCAGTGTGACTTCACCACGAGGGAAGCAGCAGTGGAATTGATCTCAGCCACGTCTTGTAGCCAGATGGACAGGTCTATACCACATGCCCATCTCCATCCTTCAGGAGCTCCGCCCTGTTCCCTGTGGCAGCTGCAATGCTGCAGTCTTCTGGGTGGGAGGAGACTGACAGCACCATTGTATTTTTAACTATCTGGAGGCACTGGTTGTTTGAATCATTGGGTCTTATTTGAAACGAAGAAAATGTGTCTCTTGGAAGAGAAATAAAAACAAACAAATAAATAAACATACAAGTACAGATTGTAATTAGTTAGCAGCAAAATAATTAGTGACAAACCGCCTCTGGGCAGGAGCTGGAGCAAACCTCCCCATTCCTGTGGTGAGGCACTGACCCCACTAAATGCTTATTATTCATAGTTTTCCAGGAGCCTCGTTGATACTGTACTGCCAAGACCTCAGGGACCTGCTCTAGCTATTTCCCCACCATTTACAGGGAGAACGGAGCCCAGTTGCTTGGGAGATTAATTAACTTGTCAAACAATTAAGCAGACAGGCTGTAATCGAGGTTTCCATTTCATAATTGATTTATCACTTTGTAGCTTCTTGAGTCCCAGGGCTCAGAATGGAGGGCCTGCTGTGCAGGGAAACCTTTCCGACAACGCCAAGAGGGTGAGCTCCTCTTAGTCCTGCACGTACCTTGCGTCCACCCCGGCTTATGACCAGCTTTCAGACACAGTATTTCATTTTCTACCTTCCGGAAACACTGGTCCAATAGCTCCTTTTATGTCCTCAAGTCCTCACCCAGTCCAGCATTGTTTGGTGAAGCAAAGCCTCCGGGGAATGTGCATGGGCAGCATCTACAGTTCCAGAGCCACCCTCCTCCGTGACGAAAGCGCCTAAAGAAATGTAACACATTATGAATTCATACGCGATTGCTTCTCGAGCTGGCATTCACTGTGGTCCTAAAGAGTCAGCCTGGGTTCTTTCTGGGATGCTGCACCTCTGGATAGCATCAGCTCGTGACTGTGGTGGGTGGCAGAGTGCTGTTGTCCAGCCCGGGACAAGGCTTGTCAAGTGAAGGGAACGCCCAGTCCCACCTCGAATATTCTGCCTTAGGAAATCTGGGGTGGGGCATTGGACCAGACTCTTCCAGGTGATTCTATTGCAGGTAGTCCAAAGGTTTAGTGTTTAGGTTCGCTTAGACTTCCAAACTGTGCGTGTGGCTTGGGGCCTTTGCCACGGGGTGTCCTGGAGCAGGAGGTCGGGAGCCCAGCAGCGCATGCTTTATAGCTCCCCAGCCATTTTCCATGCACTTGGATGCCAGCAAGGGCGCCCCTCAGAGCCTGGTGCGTTCCGGGTTGATCACTCCAGGGACGCTACACTTAGTCCTAATCAAAAGGAGGGAGCAAATCTTTCTTCTCCCCTTTTAGATTTCCTTCCCGGTGTTTGTGGACAGATTCTTGGTGTGTGTGTGTGTGTTGAGCGTGTGCATGCTGAATTCTGGTTTCATTTACTATTCCCCTAAACCTCATAAATTATTTTTTTCAGGCACGGCCTTAGGTAAATAGTCATTTCCATCCCACTCTGCCTGCCTGCTCTCCCTAGACCTCCTAAAGCAAATGTGCCGTCGTCAGCTCTCAGAAGTCCAAGCAGGCCTCATCCACCTGAGGCCTCACGCTTCAGGAATGCGCTTGGGAAAGTGGGCTTCACTGAGGGAGCTTTCCCTACCTCCAGCCTGTTTCCTGTTAGGAAGCTGGAAGCAAAGTGTGAAAGAATGACTTTCTACACCACAAAGCGGGAGTCACTTTTATTTATTTACTCACTTCAGAGTATTTTTTTAATAGAACACGACAGGGCTTGCAGAGGCCCTCCTCTCCTTCCCGCCCTCATTCCCCTCTCCCTCTCCCCTGCAGCAACCGCTGTCCTAAAGCTGCTGTCCAGAATATCTGCCTCCACCAGGCGTTTCTGTGCTCACCTCCTATTTATATATATCCACAGCAACCCATCCTATTATATTCTAATGTGGCAAAATTTACAGTAATGATGCTACTTATCTATCGTTCCTGGTGTTCGCTGTGATTCTGCAACTTGCTTTATACTTCTAAATATTGTTTTCAAAATCTCTCTTTCTGGCCTCATGTACCAAGTCCACGCCTTGTAGCTGCTGTAGGAGCCTCCTCCATGGGAGGAGGGCATTTCTCAGAATGGACAGACCCTCCGCGTCGTGCGCCTTGCTTCACTGTTTGAGGCAAGGGCCAGCGAATGCCCCTGTTTACATCTCCCCCATGTACACATATGCAAGAGCTTCTCCTGCCTAGAGGAGGAATTACTGAGTCTTAGGTTAATTATGAAATAAATTTGAGCAAACATTGTTAAATTTCTCTACCCAGCACTTATACCCATGTGATCTGAGAGCATCTTTTTCCGATACGCTCCCCAAAAACCAAACAAACAGAAAAACTTGAAATTGTCAGACTGGTTAAATTTCACCAAGTTATGCTGAAGTCTCCTACCCAACCAGAGCTGGAAGGGTAACTTAGACTAATTTTTCACAAAAATTTTCTCAGGATGACCTAGGCTTAAACGGACAGGCCCCAAAACGAAGCAGTGAAATTAATTCAATTTTAGATAATGGAGGTCCCCAAGAATTTGCTGTTAAAACACCTCATTTATTGAGCTCTCTTTTAAGAGCATACAGATCAATTAAAAAAAAAATAGAATGTATTTTTAAGTTCATCAGTTAGAATCAATGGTTAACGAATATACATTGCAGGTTGCTGAGTCTCAATTTCCCCAAATCCTTTGTTTTGGGGAAATATGTGAGGCACAAATATAAGCATGGTATTACAGTAAGGTCATCTGTAGCTGGTGCCTTACTTTTATGGGTACTGGTGGTATTGTGAATACTCGGTTATGAATTCCCACTCTTTCACTCCTACTTTTAGGTTGCTTAACCAGTCCACCTTCCCCCTCCCAATGCCATACACACACTTTCTTTTTCTCCCCCTGCGACTTGAGGCCAGTCCTCATTTGAATTATTATGCAGTCTGCACTTGATGAGCTTATATTAATGAGAGCTTGTGGAAACTGAATAACTGATGCAAGTGCATTTCTGAGCTTAATTATCAATAAAACTAATTCTATATTTTCTTTCCACATTGTGTTTCTAGACATGGCCTTAGAGACTGCTCTAAAGGTCACCCAGACTAGCCATGGGAAACCTTGGAATAGAAGGCTCACGGGGCACCTTGGCCCTCAAAGTTGCCTAATAATGTTCACACATTCAACTGGCTAAAATTAACTAGTTACTGAGCTTCTTTTATATGCAAAACACTGGGCTACAACTACTCATATGTAAAGCTGATTAAAAATGAGGCTTCTGTCCTGCAGGCATTCAAAAGTTAGCAAGGGTTTTGGAGGGCACCCACATAACTGAAGTCGGTGAGATCAGTGTTCAATGAAAAGCCAACCAGGAAACTAACAAAATTGCCACCTGGAAATCTGTTCTCAATTCTCAGAAGGAAAAAACTTTAATGTAAGACTGTGAAAGCACTTTGTGAATGTTAAGTCAGTATTCTCCACAAGGAAGTTAGGTTAAAATGTGGATGATCTGTGTAGAATTGGTAAAAAGGTTGTTTGTAAATCTTTGGGAAGGAATAGAAATGGTGAAAGCCTATCATTGTGTTTGTAACTAGCAGTTCTATTGTATGGGTTTGACAGTGGTTGAAAGGGAAAGTCTAAGGTCATGTATATTAATAGAAGGAAAGCTAAAAATTGTAACATGGAACTGTATATGACAGTAAAACCTCATGTAAAACATAAATATGGATGATATTGCATATCTAAGACTGCTTTTGCAAAATATATATACAAACATACTAGAGAGGAGGAAAAAGAATAGTAGCTATGTACGGCAGGGGAAGCATAAAGAGATTGAGAGGTGATGAGTTTTGTTTGTTTGTTTATTATTATGATTGGAATAATGAAAGTGCTCTAAGAATGATTGAAGTGATGAAGGCACAAATATGTGATTACACTGAATACCATTGATTGTACACTTTGGATGGGTTTATGCTTTATTAATACGTACCAATAAAATTGATTTGTTAAAAAAAATGCAGATAATCAGGCCTCATTCCCCAAAATATCTGAATCAGAATCTCTGGCTGGGGCCTGACCATTGGCATTTTTAGCAAGTTTCCCTGGATCAGTGGTTCTCAAACTTCATATGCATCCCCTGAGAGTCCTGAGAGGTTCTGAGGGGAGGGGCAGGGAATAATAGGTGGAACACAGGGCATTTTTAGGGCATTGGAATTAAATGAAATCCACAATGCAAACTATAGGCCTTCGTTAGCAGCATTGCTTCAATATTCATCATTTGTGACAAATGTACCACACTAATGAAAGATGTAATTAATAGAAGATCTGGGAAGAGGAGGGGTTGGGGTATATGGGAATTCTTTATACTTTCGATGTAACTGTTCTATAAACTAAAACCTCTTAAAAATAAAGTTTATTATATGAAAAACAACAGCAACACAGTGCTGGGCCCCACCCCAGAATTTCTGATACTGAGGTCTGAGGTGGAGATTGGGAATTTGCATTTCTATTATGAGTTCCCAAGAAGGTGATGCTGCTAGACCAGGGGCCGTACTTTTTGAGATTCTCCTGTCCTGAGAGATTCTCAGGCACAATAACATTGGAAAACTGCATACCTAAGGAATTATTGACTTTAAGTTGTGTCACTCAAAGATGAAGATAAAAAGATGAAAAAAATAGCAAAGAGGAAAAGAAACCAGTTAGGGTAAAGAAAAACCCAGTCATCTAACCAGCCTTCAAACAATATAGAATTCTCAACAGCCTCGGATTTTGCAGAGTAAAGAAGCCAGACTTTCTGGGTCTCTAGGATAGCTGCAATCTAATGGGAGACTTCAAACTACCACAAAGACTTGTAAGAGAGGGAACTGTAGAGTACAGCAGACTTGCTACATGAGTCTCTTAAAGAGGACGGATTCCACCGAAGAAACCTTGTGATCATGTCATAGGTTAGTTCAAGGGTACTGTGAGGACAGCGGATCCTTGTAAATGGAATTCCATACTCCAGTGAGTTGTGTGACAATAAGATTCCAGTCCTTATACACCTGCAGCTGTGCAGATAAGATCTTATTTTGAGATCAATGCTGTGGAATGAAGAACCCACTGGAGAGGACTGGAGTGGCATTACCCCTAGATCTTAACTTAAAAATACATCATGTTAGGGATGGAATGGACCACAGAGATGACCCAGTCCTTTATTTTATGGATTGAGAAGCTGATATACACAAGGGAACTAACTTATTCACGTTCAAGGGAGAAGTTATAAAGCACTAGACAGTTGAAAGGAAGGCACAGGGCTTGTCAAAAGGATGAAGCCACGCCCAGGGAGAGATGCTACAATGGGGGGAGGGGCACAGGCCAC
>JAQZBX010030574.1:0-26741 GCA_029593785.1 Cabassous unicinctus | reverse complement strand
TTTCATTTATTTCTGCTCTAATCTTTATTATTTCTTTCCTTCTGCTTGCTTTGGGATTGGTTTGCTGTTCTTTTTCTAGTTTCTCTAGTTGTTCCGTTAAATCTTTGAGTTTAGCTCTTTCTTGTTTTTTAATACAGGCATTTAGGGCTATAAATTTCCCTCTCAAGACTGCCTTCGCTGTATCCCATAAGTTTTGATACGTTGTGTTCTCATTTTCATTTGTCTCAATATATTTACTGATTTCACTTGCAATTTCTTCTTTGACCCACCGAATATTTAGGAGTGTGTTGTTCAGTCTCCACACATTGGCAAATTTACTTTTTTCCTCTCTGTTATTGATTTCCAGTTTCATTCCATTATGATCTGAGAAGGTGCTTTGTATAATTTCAATCTTTTTATATTTATTGAGAGCTGCATTGTGATCTAACATGTGGTCTATCCTGGAGAAAAATCCATGGGCACTTGAGAAGAATGTATAATCCTCTGAGTTTGGATGTAGTGTGTTCTGTATATGTCTGTTAGGTCTAACTTGTTTATCATATTGTTCAAGTTCTCTGTTTCCTTGTTGATCTTCTGTCTAGTTGGTCTATCTAATGATGTGAGAGGGGTGTTGAAGTCTCCAATGATTATTATAGAAATGTCTATTTCTCCCTTCAGTTTTGCCAGAGTTTGTCTCATATATTTTGGGCACCCTGGTTAGGTGCATAGATATTTATGACATATCTTCCTGGTGGATCATCCGTTTTTGTTTGTTTTTTTTTAAAGATTTATTTATTTATTTATCCGCCCCCTTGCTGTGTCCATTTACTTTGTATTTTTCTGTGTCTGTTTGTCTCCATTTTGTTGGGTCATCTTGCTGCGCCAACTCACTGCGCCGCGCGGGTCGTCAGCTCACCACACCATGTGGGCCTACTTGCCTTCACCAGGAGGCGCCAGGAGTTGAATCCAGGGCCTCCCATATGGTAAACGGGAGCCCAACCAATTGAGCCACAGCCGCTTCCCTAGGATCATCCCTTTTATTAATATATAATGGCCTTCTGTATCTCTTATAACTTTTTTGCATTTAAAGTCTGTTTTGTCTGATATTAGTATAGCTACCCCTGCTCTTTTCTGGATACTATTCACGTGGAGTATCTTTTTCCAACCTTTCACTTTCAGCTGGTTTGTATCCCTGAGCCTAAGGTGAGTTTCTTGTAAGCAGCATATGGATGGCTCATGTTTTTTTTATCTGTTCTATCAGCCTGTATCTTTTGATTGGGGAATTTAATCCATTCACATTCAATGATATTACTGTAAATGCACTATTTACTTCCTCCATTTTATTCTTTGGTTTTCATATGTCATCTTGTTTTTGTCTCTCTTTTTACTCTTTTGGTTATCCTTTCTGCTATTCCTTTTTCTATACTCTCCTCCAAGCCTCTCTCTCCTGTCTTTTTCTTTCATGTTCTAAGGCTGCCTTTAATATTTCCTGCAAAGGTGGATTCTTATTTGCAAACTCTCTTAGTTTCTGTTTGTTTGTGAATACTTTATACTCACCTTCATATTTGAAGGACAGTTTTGCTGGATAAAGAATTCTCAGCTGGCAGTTTTTCTCTTTCAGTTTCCTAATTGTATCATACCACTGTCTTCTTGCCTCCATGGTTTCTGAAGAGAAATCTGTGATCATTTGCTTCTCTCTCGCTGCTCTGAGAATTTTCTCTTTATCTTTGACATTTGACATTCTGAGTAGTATGTGTCTTGGTGTAGGTCTATTTGGATTTATTCTGATTGGGGTACAGTGTACTTCTTGGACATGTAAGTTCATTTCTTTTGTTGGAGTTGGGAAATTTTCAACTATTATTTCCTCAAATACTCTTTCTGCCCCTTTTCCCTTCTCTTTTCCTTCTGGAACTCCCATGACACATATGTTTTTGCATTTTGTGTTGTCATTCAACTCTCTGAACCCCTGCTCAATTTTAGCTGTTCTATCTTCGGTATCAGTTATTCTTTCTTCTATCATTTCGAGTCTGCTGTTGTATGCCTCAAATGTGTTTTTGAACTTACCTGTTGTATCTTTCATTCCCATGAGCTCTGTTACTTTTCTGTTTAGGATTTTAAATTCTTCTTCGTGTTCGCTCAGTGTCTTCTTGATGTCATTTATCTCTTTAACTATATTGTCTTTCAACTCGTTAATTTGACTTTGGAAATTTGTGCTCATCTCATTGATTAGTTCTCTCAAAATCTGCATCTCTTCTGGGACTTTGATGTATTCCTTTTCTTGGGCCATGTCTTCTATTTTCTTAGTATGGCTTGTAATTTTTTGCTGGTGTTTAGGCATCTGGTTAGGGTGTAGTTTACTCAGTTGCTCAATCTCTTTCTCTTTTATAGGAATTTAGTGGCAGGAGGCTGTGAGTTACCACAGCTCTTTGATTTTTGGCTTGACCTGGATTGTTAGGATTGTCTTGCTGGTTGCTCGAAACTGGGCACTGGACCCAGTAATTGGTTGTAGAGTCGCTTCCTAGGGCCTTGGGCAGGGAGGCTATAGAGGCCAGAAAAAGCCTCTCCTGCTTATTTTTAATTTTCTTATGTGCACTTCCTTGGTCTGCCAGGAGATGGCACTCTTTGGCAGCTCTCAATTCAATGCCTGTTGGGAGTGTATTTGTTGCAACACAGACCAGATCAATGTGATAGAGCTTCCTGTCTAGAGGCTAAGAGCCTTGTAATTCAAACTTTCTCTGAGACAGTTCTCCAGCCTTCTCTGGCAGCCCCCTCCCCTTTCCTGGCTAGGAAATATTTCCACCGCCCTCTGAGTCCTCAACAATCAGTCCCTGTTGGTAGAGAAGGAGATTGGGAGGGTTGTATATCTTTAGCCCCTTGCAGGCTCCAAGGCAAACAATGGTGCAGCCACACCTGGCCTGGAAGGGCTTGTGGGACACAGCAGACCAAATTTGTGGGTCAGAAGCTGAGTCAGCCTTAGGCTATGTCCCTCTCTCTCCCCTTTCCTGGGGTGGTAGATCCCTGGAGTCCCCTTTGTCTGTAGTCACAGGCCCAGAGGCCGGAGAATTCTAAAGAGTCTTTAGTGTAGAGGAGGGTGCAGGCAGTAGCCTCCGCTGGCTTCAACTCATGGTTCTGTCTTGGTGATTTCCCTCTTTTGTCCCTCTCTCCTCTGGGTGGTGTGCAGCCTTCACCTGCTGTCCTAAACCCTAGAAGATCTTTTTCCGGGCTGTTTCAGCCTGTCTTCTAGCTATTTTTCTGGAGAAGGGATTCCCATGTCTTACTAGTCCGCCATCTTCCCAGAATCTTGTGGGGAGATTTAAAAAAAAGAAAATGGCTTTTATTCTCAAGGAGTTTGTAATCTAATAAGGAAGACAAAATACACATATAAAACAAAAGAACATGTACAACAGAAACTTATAATACCCTATAGCAATGAAACAGTTTATAAATTGTTAATGTTAATTATATGGATTCTTCTTATTTTGTAGATTATCTGAATTTTTTCTTTTCCATTTCACGTTTGGTTTCTTTGTTGCATACCTTTATCCCAATATTCTCCCAGCCCTAGAACATTTCCCTCTACGGAGTCTATTCAGGTTGCAGACCAATTTTAATAAAGTTATCATTAATGTAGTAAATTTCACATGCTAAGAAAATGTAATTAGGAATATAGATATAATGCAATTTACAGTACCCACATTTTGTACAGATCTCATCTATTAAGATTAAAAGGGAAAAGATAATTTTAAAATCTATTAATTAGTCTTCTGTTTATGTTTTTACCTTGAAGTATCATTATAATTATTTCAGCTAATGTTAATTCCCAGCTGTGAAATGCCTATCATGTTTCAAATTTAAGTATACTTAAGAGAATCCAAGCACATGTTCATTTATTCAAGGCTATTAATGACCTTAAGGAATGGAGAAGAGAAGTTGACATTTGTGTAAATGAAAACTTTCTGTCTTTGTCATAGGTATAAGAAACCAGTCAATTACTCACAGTTCGAGGACTCAGATAGCGATGGTAAGTAGAGCTTATATTACTTTAAAGATTTGGAATATTTTTCCTCAGAATATATATGGTATGTATAGCTCAAACATTGAAAATATCCCCCAATTGTATATGAATTAGGTCTGGAAAAACAGTTTTCTAATCATTTGGGATAATTATGCTGATGATTAAACTGACAAGCCCTTTTGTAGGTAAGTGATAAATGAACAGGGCCAGGTGAAAATGACTCTTTAGGTCTAAACTATTCTAGGTCTGTCTTTTTGAAATTGGAGTTTGTATCTTTCTACCCTTTCGCCCAAGAAGGCATATACTCTTTCTGAAACACAAATGTGTCACAGGATATAATGTAAACTTCCCATCAACTGTAAAATAAAACAAGATCTTGAAGAAAGATTAGGCTTAAATTATACTGTTTTGGGTTATATGTTCTCTTGTCTCTACTGTTAAGGGAATTTTGGTCGGGAAGTTTGTAAAGCATTGCATTAGATTATATTACACTTCGAAATAGGTTTTTCTGTAGTTTTTTTTTATCTTCCTCAGATCATCAGAGTTTTCCTGAAGTCAAAATATTTAGTAATTCCTAGGTTTGGAAGATTTTGTTTTTTGCCTTGGGCACAGACTTAAGTATGTCTAAGACTTAGGAGAAAATAGTGTTAAATATAATTTCTAGCTTTTTATTGCTGTCATCAGTTTGTCACCAAATATCTATAAATTGCCAGTTGTGTTTTACACACTGTGAAGGCAGAAAGTCACAAAAGTTATTGTATTCCCACAAGAAGAAGTATAACAGAGACAACATGTGTTAATGAATGCTGAATTATGTGATTAAGGCTATGAAAGTATACATACAAGTGTCATGCATAAAAGTAAACATACAAGTGTCTTGCATGTGTTTAAAAGCCACAGCAAGAGTTTTATGTTGGGAGGGTCAATGGGAGAACTACCTCATTCTGAGGATTGATTGGATGGAAAAACCTGTAAGAAACAGTAAAGGGCTAGAGAAGAGTACCTGTTTTAGTTTGCCAAAGGGCTGCTGATGCAAAGTACCAGAAATCTGCTGGCTTTTATAATGGGGATTTATTTGGGGGTAAAAGCTTACAGTTCCAAGGCCACAAAATGTCCAGGCACATTGAGGCACAGCAGAGATGCTTTCTTACCAAAGTCAGCTACAGTTGATCCTGGCATTGTTGCCATGTGGTGAAGCAAGTTGGCCGCTGATCTCTTCAGAGGGCTCTACCTTCCCCTCCAGAATCGATCATCTCTTGGAGCTCAGCTGTCAACAACCAGGCATAGGGCTTGTCTCTTTCTGTGCCTCAGCTCTTTGAGCCTCTTAGGGACTTCTGTTTTCCTACAGTCCTCTCTCTCACATGGCAGAATCAAACATGGCAGCTCCCTTTTCCTGTGTCTATCTGTTTCTCTCTGTTTCCATTTATATCAGACCCAGCAAGCTTCTAACCATGTCACACCTCACTGACATAATCCAATCAAAAACCCCAATGGAGCTTATCAAGTAATGTAATCAAAGAACCTTCAAGTGAATATAATGCAATGAGAGGGTTTCACACTCATAGGAATAGATTAGTTTAAAAACATAATCTTTCTCTTTGGGATTCATAAAATAATTTCAAACTACCATAGTACCTCTTTGCTAGAAATTAAAAACTTTCTTTGGTAGGATCATAGGAAGATCATTGTGTTACAGAAAAGAGGAATTATTACTATTGTAAAAATCCTCAGATGGGAGATACTTTCTCTCTGCCATGTTCTGATGCTTTTTACTTTCCTGAGTTTAGTTAATGTATTAAGTCTTCGTTTGCCAGGGCTGCTATGTCAAATACCATACAATGGGTTGGCTTAAGCAACAGGTATGTATTGCCTCATGGTTTTGGAGACTAGAAGCCCAACATCAAGATACTGTCAGGGCTTGCTTTCTTCCAGCGTCTGTAGAGTTCCAGCAATCCTCTGTCTCGTGGCAATCTCTTTCTCCTTGTGTCTGCTCCGCTGATTTCTGCTGACTTCTAGCTTCTACTTATCCAATTTCTTTTGCTTATAAGAACTTTAGCCATATTGGGTTAAGGTCAGCTCTCATTCAGTTTGGCCACACCTTAACCAATAATAGTATCGTCAAAGGTCCTATTGACAAATGGGTTCATACCCCCAAGAACAAAGATTAGGACTGGAACATGTCTTTTGTGTGAGACATGATTCAATCCCCAAAAGAAGATATTTGGCGAAGTTATGAAGTTTTTATAAAAATCATTTCCTGCTAACTTTCAATATGATAAAATGTCCAGTGGAATTTTTAACCATTTTTAATAATTAAAGGTTTTTAATTAATCTTTTTTTCCTTTGGTAGTTATATACTAGCTTAATTGCCTTTGCAGTTTTTAGTGAATTGGTGTTTGATAGATTGATGTTTAAAAAGATAAAGGCCACTAAAAGAAAGAGAAGTTGAAAAAGCATGAGTGAAAATAAAGAAAAACAATATACCAACAATATTTTTTAAATTGTGGAATTTTAAAAATTACTTGACCTTTAAAACTTCAGATATACACAGTGTAATGGTTATCAACTGTTAAGGGAATAATTTTATTTCTTATTCAGAAAAACAATTTTATATGTTCTTTTATTTTTTAATTCACACATAGATGATTTTATTTCTTCAACTGCACCTTTAAACAAGAAATCCAGAACAACACAAAAGGAGTTAAAACGAGATAAACCAAAACCTAAATTGAAGAATCTCCAGGAAGAAGATAATCCACTACAAGAGAAAACCCCTAAAAAAAGGTGAGAGGTAAGACATACACTAAATATGCATCATTGGATGTATTAATTCAGGAGACATAGATTTGAACTCTTGGATTAAATAAGACTCTAGCAGAGTCAAGCTTTATTTTATTTTGTGCATGTAAGAGAACAAGAATATACCATTAACCCTCTTCTGACTAACTGAAAAAAAAAGAAATTCATGAACATATAAGGAAATATCAGTTGAAATATTAAAACAGTCAGAATTACAAAGTTTTAAAAGTTATGGATTACATTTATAGGACTCAGCATCTGTCTTTGAAGTCTTCAGGTCTTACAAGACTACTTTGTTAAAAATAACATTTGTTAAGACAGAGTTATAAAATTTAAAACAATTTTTCTGCCGATAAAGAAAAGATACTTTTCCTTATCCTTTTGAGATTTGTCCAGCAGTGAGAAGGTCCTATAGTTTCTAAACTAACCCTAAAGTTCTATTAGTAGCACCAAGAAGATGGAGGGATGGAGGAAGGAAGTCCTGAAAGGCCCAAAACTTAGTGCAGAGTAGAGATAGGCAGAAGTGGAACAAATGAGAAATGAGACCTATTTTACTGCTAAAACTTTGAGAATGTTTAATTAACAGAGAAGCTTACCCCATGTCATTCCCTTTTTTTTTTCCAGCGTCTTGTGCCATATTTTAAATATAGGGGAAAGACTATTGAGAATATTTAAAGAATTCTTATAACTCAACAATAAAAAGAAATAACACAATAGAAAAATGTAGACAAGATTTGAACAGACATTTCCCCAAAGAAAATATAAAAAATGTCAGTGAACACATGAAAGACACTCAACATCATTAGCCATCAGAGAAATGCAAATCAAAATCACGAGCTACTACTTAACACACACTAAGATGAATATAATCAAAAAGGCAGACAATAGCAAGTGTTGGCAAGGATGTGGAGAAATTGGAACCCTCATATATTACTGGTAGGAATGTAAAATATTGCAGCCACATTGGAAAACAGTATATTATTTCATCAAAATGTTACACTAGAGATACCACTTGACCCAGCCTAGGTATATACACAAGAGAACTGAAAACATATGCCTACACAAAAATCTGTACAGTAATATTCATAGCAACATTATTTAGATTAGCCAAAAAGTGAAAACAACCCGAATGTCCATCAATCGATGAATGGATAAATAAAACGAATATCTATACAATGGGATATTATTTGGCAATAAAAAAGAAATGAGGGAAGCGGATGTGGCTTAAGCAATTGAGCTCCCACCTTCCACATGGGAGGTCTCGGGTTTGGTTCCCGGTGCCTCCTAAAAGAGAAGACAAGCAGACACAGAGAGCACATAGCAGATGGACACAGAGAAAAGACAGCAAATGCAAACAACAAGAGGTGGGGGGAAATAAATAAATAAAGTAAAAAGAAATGAAGTATTGATAAATATAGCATGGATAATCTTGAAAACATGCTAAGTGAAAGAAGCCAGACAAAATAGGCCACATAGGCTATGATTCCATTTTTATGAAATGTCCAGAGTAGGCAAATCCATAGAAATAAAAGATTAGGGGAGTGGATGTGGCTCAAGCAGTTGGGCACCCGCCTACCACATGGGAGGTCCTGGATTCGGTTCCTGTTGCCCCCTAAAGAAGATGAACAAGACAGCGAGCTGACACAATGGGCTGGCGTGGTGAGCTGATGCAATAAGATGACACAATGTGGAGACACAATGAGAGACATAACAAGCAGGGAGCAGATGTGGCTCCAGCAGTTGGGCGCCCACCTACCACATGGGAGGTCCTGGGTTCGGTTCCCAGTGCCTCCTAAAAAGAAGATGAGCAGACTGCGAGTGCTAACAATGGGGAGGCGGGGGGCAGGGGAGATAAATCTTTAAAAGATAAAAAAAAAAATTTTTTAAGGTAAATTATTGGTTGATGGGGAGAAGGAAATGGGGAGTGGCTACCAATAAATATGGGTTTTTTTGGGGGGGTGATTTAAACATTCTGGAATTAGATAGTGATGATTGTTGCACAACTCTGTAAATATACTAATAACTGCTGAATTATATACTTTAAAGGGGTAAAATTTTATGGTTTGTGAATCATAACTCCTTAAAACTGTTATTTTAAAAAACTAATAAATCCTTCAAGGTGCATCTCAGTGCTTCCTTCTTCATGTAACCTTTCCTTATCCCCTGCCTTTCATTTCTCTTCTTATATGTCATAGCACTTTTGACTTCCTTGAATAGGATTTATTATTGTCTGCCTTATATAGGGTAATCATGTTTCCCCACCACCTCCTTAAATTGCGGACTCCTTGGGGGCACTTTTAGTATCCCATCTAGTGAAGTGCCTTGTACAGTAAGTGCTTGGTAAAATATTTGAGTTTTTTTTGGGTGGAGGGAAGGAGGGTTAAATATAATCTAGGTTAGAAGGACAGATATAAAGGAAATAATTTCAATTTAATATAAGCTATAATAGCAGTCAAAGGGGAGAGGTCAGGTAAGATTTCTACATGGAAGTGATGTTTGAGCTCAGTCTTTATGTAAGGTTGAGCAGGTTCTTCGCAGCTGGACATAGCTAGTAGTAAGGAGAGACATTACAATGAAAGGAAACAAGTACAAAGTCACATGCTGCTCCTGTTTCTAACCCTTCATGCTAGCTATAACATGACATTGTTACATTTGAGGAGTCTTACCATCAAAATTAATGATTATCATTAATCAAAATTAATGAAGATGTTTATTGTTTAAAAACATTGTGACATTAATGACTCTTTAGTAATTCAGGAAACTCTTAAACTTTGCTCTTTAGTTGAGATTGATATTTTTAAAAACTCATTATTATTTGCATGTCTGTTTTAGGATGGCTTTAGATGACAAGCTCTACCAGAGAGACTTAGAAGTTGCACTAGCTTTATCAGTGAAGGAACCTCCAAGAGTCACCACTGAAGTGCAGGCATCTCAAGATAAATGTAACTTTATTTTCTGTATATTTATCTTTGAAACCCACTTATTGTTTTTGTAATCATTTCTTTGGATAGGCCTTCGCAGAGGAAAGAATATAATTTGAATACTCTGGACTACCAATAGAGTAATTTGCAGAGGGTACAGTTGGACTCATTTCTTTATACACATACATATATCTCAGCTTAACACCAGAAGTAGGCTTGAGGACATGGACTGAGCCTGGATGGTCAAATTACATCTTGATATATAGTGAAAATTTAAGTTCATGAGCAAATGAATTGTTCTATACAATACTAACAATCTACATGCTTTTTTTCTCCAAAGCCAAATTGGTTGAACATGATATAATGATGGTAATTTTTATTATTTATGCAGATTAGCAGTATTAATTTGGTTAGCAAGCTCGGTAGACTTAAGTGACTTATGATGGATTCTTCTGTGGATTTTTTTCCTTTGGTTTTTCTGGCAACTATGCAGCAGATGGCAATATTGACATTCTGGAAAGACAAATCATTATTCCTGGAAAAGACACAGCGAAAATGTTTTTCGGACTAAAATTGTTTCAACTTAAATTGTTTAAGTTGGGGGACAGTTTAGCCCATTGTCTTATTTAAGGGTATAGGTGTTTTGTTTTGTCATTTATCAGTTTTGCCTCCTATTTGAAAATAAATGAGATGGTTTTGATTAGGGGGCCTTTTAGTAATTAGAAATCAAAGAAACTTGGTGAATTGTCATGTATTCTATCTACAATTGAGAAAAATGAAACTCATCTCCCTCTTGTAAAAGATTATAGACTGTATAGCAAAATTTTCTTGGAAACACCACTTCTCATTGAATAATGTACTTTACAGCATTGGGATTTAGTGTATCAATTATCGTGACTAAAGGCCACTTAAATATGTTAGATCATCTTAAGATTATTACAACAATTGGAAAGTGCTTATGTTAGTTAAAGGATGGATTTCCTGATACAGTGGTGATAACTAGTATTTGTTGACTATTTCCGATGTGCTAGACAATTGCTATAATTAATTTCCATGTACAAGCTCACTTAATTCACATTAACCCAGTGAGGTACTATTTTATCCACATTATAGATGGAGAAATTAAGTCTTAGAGAGAATAAGCAACTTTCTGATAGCCATATAGTTTATGTGGTAGAGTCTGAATTTGAACCTGATTCTGTATGATTTCAGAGCCCAAATTCTTAACCATATGTTAGCTTCACCAAGAAAAATCACTGTGCCAGTTTGAGTTTGGATTGTTTGTCTGTATCTAGATGCTATTACATTTTAGCACCAGTCTTCCTATTTCTAGACCTTGTTTGATTAAGGTGCATCTGAATTTTCTTTCTTATTTCTTATATTTAGGCATTGAAAAATGTGGCAATAGTGAAACAGAAACAATGAATAAGTCTCCTCATATCTCAAATTGCAGTGTAGCCAGCAATTGCTTAGGTAAGTTTTTTTATATTAATAATACTTATATTCTAAACTTTTGTTTATATCCTAAAATTGTAGCCAAAACCAGAGTATTTAAGTTGGTCAAGATTCACTTCACTCCTTTACCTTTGTTTATTTGTGATTTATATTTATTCTCTTACCACAGACCCCCTTTTTTTCCATGGTAGAGGATTCTAACTCCCCACGGCTTCTGTTCTATAGCAATTGACCACTGAAGAGAGAGGCTGCCTCTTTCCAGCTCCAGTTTGAAAGTTCTTGGGGAAAGCCTCTCTCAGCTTGGGTGTTGGATTATCGTTAAACCAGACTCTGTTGCCAGGGAAATGATGTACTATGATTGATCCAGATTGTGTTATTTGGTTGGGAGTCTAGGCCTGTTACCAGAAGCAGAGGGAGGGATGGAGCTGGGCAAATAAAAACAATAGAATATAAGTCATCTATATATTTGTTGAAATATTGCATGTCATAAGAAGTTTCCCATTGATTTTTATGCCTCATCTGAAGATTTGGATAAGATTACTGAGGAAGATGATGTTCATGATCTTCAAGGGAAAAGAAAAGCGGCATCTAAAGCTGTGGTACAACAGAGGAAGATTCTTATGGAAGGCAGTGATGGTGATAGTGTAAATGATTCTGAATCAGACTTTGCAACTAGTAAGTTATATCCTACTTTAAAGCTAATTCTATGGAAATTCAGCAAAAAGTTCTTGGAGGGCACCGAGGTATGCAAAGCACTGTGCTAAGCATTTGGGGTATGCAAACTTGAGGAACACAAATTCAGCTATGACATTCAGGGAAAAAGCTTTGTCTCCGAAGCAACCTGTAAGCCACAGCTTGAAAACTGAGTAGCATCTGTACAAATTAAAGGGGTAAAATGTCATTCCTGACTGATAAGAAGATATAGACAAGTGTGTGTAAGGAGCCAGCGAGGGTTACAGGAAAGAACGTTGTAGAAGAAGCTAAAGAGGAAGTGTGGCACTAAATCATGGAAGGACTCAGACCCATTCAAAGAAGTGTAGACTTTTTTCTGTAGTACTAGGACTTCATGAAATACTTGGAGGTAAAAGTGATATAGTAGTATATTTTATTATGGCAGGTGTTTTCAGACTCATTCTGAGATTAGGGCAACTGGAAGTCATAGTGACCTTGATAGACTATCATGCTCTATTAATTAAAATGGAAAATGAAAAAATACTTAAATTTATGCTAAATGAGACAGTCTAGACAAAAACTATAGACAAACAATAACAGATTTAAACATCAATATTTACATATCTATTATGTACATTATATTCTAGACAGTAGGGATGCAGCAGTCAATCAAACAAAGAGACCCCCTCCCCTAATGGAGCTTAAATTCTAGAGGGAGGGACACAGACAATAAGCAAAGACATTATATGTCAAGTGCCATGATAGAAGAGGAAGGCAGGGTAGGAATAAGAATGGTAAGATTAGAGTAGGAGGTGTTATTTTAGATAGGGTGGTCCAGGAAAGCATCTCTGAGATGACATTTGAAGACAGAAGCCACGTGGAGATTTGGAGAAAGAGTGTCGACAAAGAAGAAACAACAAATACAAAGGTCCTGAGGCAGGAGTGTGCTCAGCGTGTAGAGGAACAGCAAGGGTGCCTGGAGCTGAGTAAGGGAAGGGGAACATGATAGGAGATAGCATGAGAGGAGACCAGATCAGGTAGGGCCAAGCAGGCAATAGGAAGTATTTGGAGAAGGCATGATCTTAATTAAAATATTGAAGGATCACTAAAGCCACTAAGTTAAGAAGAAGCAGAGTAATGACAACACTTCACCATTTAGGAGACCATCCAATGCTCCAGGTGAGGTATGATGGTGGCATGGGCCAGAGAAGTAGGGCTAGAGGTGTTGAGAAATCATCAGGTTACACATGTTTTGAAGGAAAAGCCTATAGAATTTGCTGATAGATTGACTATGGGGAAAAGAGAGGAAAAGGTCATAAAAAATGACTAAAGTTTTTGGTCTGAAAGAATGTAAGTTGACACTCACTGAGATGGAAAAGACTCAGGGAAGGAACAAATTTGCTGGATGAGGGGATGGTGGTGACTGGAATCAAGGGTTGAGTTTTGGGCATGTTAGAGACACACCCAACATCCAAGTAGAGAGTTTAAAGGCAACTGATGGAAGAGTATTGGAATTCAGGTGAGAAGTCCAGGTTGGGATGTAAATTTGAGCGCATTACCATATAGATGGTATTTGAAGCCATGAGACTGAGCGAAACAGCTTGGGAATGACGAGGTAGAGCAGAGGGCTGCATAGTAAGCTCCCAACACTGCAACATTTAGAGGTCAGAAAGATTAGGAGCATTCAGCAGTGGGGATTGAAAAGGAATGGCTAAAACTGCAGGAGAACCCAGAGACAAGGGGTAGCCAAAGGCCAAGTGAAACAAGTGTTCCAAAGAGGAGTTAGTGAATAAATGAAGTGTTAGCTCTAATAAATAAAAACTGAGAGTAGACCGGTGGATTTTGGCAAATTCAGTGTTGAGTTTGGTGGAAAGGAAACCCTGTCTACTAAATTCAAGAAAAGGTGGGGGGATGAGTGTAAAGAACTGGAGACAGTGAGTGTAAGACAGCTTCCTAAGGAGTTTTGCTTTAAATGGTTGCAGAGAAATGGGATATTGGGAAGAGGGTTTTTATGGATGGTATTTCCTTCATCGTTGTAGGCTAATGGAAATTACCTGATTAAAAAGGGGAAAAATAGATGCCAAAGGCTTAAAACAAAGAGGGAAAAAAAACCAAAAACTTAAAATTAAGAAAATTGCTATCTATTAACTGAATTTTTCCTGTATATTGTTGAGCCACCAGTGTTCCAGAGACCTTTATTTGCAGACCTTAGTTTTAAGGAAGAAAAACCTAGAAATGTGTAAAAGTTGAGTTTAAAGAAATAGAAAGCATGAAAATGGTTAACAAACTGTTGTGTTATAGGTAAGAAGTGATTCATGGTATGAACAGGTGGCATAGACACAGGAACATATAGGTGGAGTTAGATGTGAAACATGTGCCAGAATTAGAATAGCAGGAATTGGCATCTAGGGAAGATGGGAGAAAAAGAAAATTAGTCATAGCATCAGGTTTGCCTGGATGATTACAAAGATGAAAATTCTATGAACCAATATAAGAAATGTATGGTAAAGATAGGATTTTTGCAGTTTAAGAGAAGGAAGTTGGTTTTAAGCAAATAAAGTCTGAGGTGCCAACCAGATATCCATGCAAAAACATTTATCTGACATAAATTCAGGAAAGGGAAGAAGTAATTATTACATTGGTACAAATGAAGCTGAGGTAATGAACAATATAGCCTGAGAAGGGAAGGGGAAGGAATCTTAAGAAATACTGGTACTATAAGCAGTAGTTCTCAGATTTTAGGACTCACCTTGGGAGCTGGTTAAAGATGCAGATTCTCAGGCCCCATCTCCCAAACAATCTGTTTTTATAGGGCAGGTATATGAAAGCAGTCTGCCTTTTAAACCAATACCTGCCCCTCTACCTGACCTACTCCAAAATAACTCCAAGGTGTCTGAAATGATGTCAATGGCATACTCACTTTAATAAACAATCCCCTCTGAGGGCACTGGGGTGTTGTTAGTCATTTTTTGCTTAGGGTGAATTAGAATAAACTGATTGCATTGTTCCCTGAAATATACTAAGCAGAAGAAGGAATATGTTTGTCATCCTAAGGCAGGTGATCGACGTGTAGATCTTAGCATTGAAAAGGAGGAGCCAGTAAAGGAATAGACCCTCAAGAGGCATAGTAGAGCATGGACTAAACACTTCCCCACTTAAGGTTGCTTAATAACAGACACACACACATACACAATTTAATCAAAACAACTCTTTTGACAGTTGAGGTGTTTTTTTCTGGGGATTATGATTGTAGCATCTCCAGAATGTCAGTATCATTATTTGATGCATACTGGTCAGAAAAATCAATAAGAAATTCTAAAGTTACAAATTGCAAGTCTACTTAGCATGTTAACTAAATTTATTTCTTTATCTTTAATAAAGGATTAATAAATTTGCTGTGTATTTGGGAATGAAATCACTTGCTTTATTTGTTGGATTTATATAATTCATAGGCTATGTTTCTAGAGGTACGATAGATATTAAAGAAGAGTAACGTTATGTTATTTGCATTCCAATTTTAAGTGATCTCTGAACCATTTCATAAAAGTAAGTTTTCATAGACATCATGGTTTGGATAGTGACTTTAAAATTGTCCCTCTGCTCTTAAAAGTAAACAACTTGGTTCCAGTTTCTTTTTCTTACTCAGTTCTGCATAAGCAAATCTTTTGAGATGAAATATGAGCCATAGTTTTGACAGAGGAACACATTTTAATTTCAAGTTCCATACAGTTGAAGGGTAATTTAGGATATAGAAAACATGAAAATAGAAAGGAAAACATTTATTGAAATATGTGTGCTTCTGAAGTTATGCTGGAAATGAATTGTTAGGTCTAATATATAAAACCTGGGAATTGACCAACCTGGGAATTTGAGCTTGGTGAGCTTGGTGGACATTAAAGCCCAGTTGAACTCAGGACTGCAAATAAATATTTCTAATTGAAAATTATTCTGGCTCCTTTTAGACAGATTAAAGACCTAGAGTTAAGCTGTTTGGGCAAAATGTGGTTGTCAAATGGTGATTTTATGGTGAGCTCTGATGGTGAGGGTTGTTATCATTGTAACTAGGACAATGATCACAACTGGAAGCTGTTGTGGTAAAAAGAGTTGTCAATATAAATGGAATGTCTGAGTCCTTCGGTGTTAGATTGGTTAAGACATTGAGAAAGAACAATGCTAGTGGTTTATGTGGTAGATACTTAAAATTTCATAGGCTCTGAGCAGTATTAGACATTCCTTATCTTCTTGTATTATTTGTGGACTACAGTGAATACTTCTCCTCCAGGTTTTTTCTTTTCACTATTAAATTATTAAGGTTTCCACCAAACCACAAATATGGCCATTCTCCCTTTAAAATGCAGTGTGGCCTGAGAAGCAGTACTTCAGCTTTTCCAGGGAGCTAGCACATAGCTGAGGAGTTGATAATTTATTTGGCCTCTGGTGGGGGTAAAACAGACTACGCTTTAGGCAAAATTTTTTCTTAGCCTCTCCAACTCCCTGACTTCTCTCCTGTCCCCCCAACCTAAAAATGCAAAATTTTACACTGTCTTCTTGCTGTTTAAACCTCCTCATTAAGCTACTCCAGCCAAGCCTGCCTTACCTTAAATTAAAAGGCAAACATATTCCTTCTTTTGCTTAGTATATTTTAGGAAACAATGCAATAAGTTCATTTTAATTCACCCTAAGCAAAAAATGACTAACAACACCCCAGTCCCCTCAGAGAGGATTGTTTATTAAAGTGTGTATGCCATTGACATCGCTTCAGACACCTTGGAGTTATTTTGGAGTAGGGTGCTTTTCTTTATGTGACATTTTGGTATTTCCCCCTGTAGAGGCTAGCCCTAAATGAGAGTAGCAAGGATATTTGTGACCTTCAGGAGGAAAAGAAAAGAAAAAGTTGGAGACAACATAAAATTTTTCTTACAGCCATCTATAGATTCCCAAAATTTATAACCCAAGTGTTTGGGCCTTCAGGGTTTTCCAGTATGGAATGCTAATGACTTGGGACTCTGGGAACTTCATCTCCCCACCCCTAGTTTTATTTAAATTGCTTTTTCAGTTAACTGATGACAGACATGTTAAATAGAGCCATCGCCAGCTCCTGCTATTTATCCTCTCCAGCCAAGAAGAGAGTCCTTAGGACTTCTGAGTCATTGCACACATGTGATACCAGAACTGTCTCTTGAAGACACAGGAAGTTTTGCCCTCCTAGATTATATATTCTGAAATTTGGAAAAAACTTCTGCCCTGAACCTAGGTCCTCTTGGGACTCCAGAAATAATTATTTGAGTTTGCAAGGTAATATTTATAACAGTCTTCATGTGATCTACAGGACTCTTATGGCTAATCCTATAAAGTTCAGTAACAATCACATGAATATGTGGATTGATTACTCTTACCTGTTTTAAAATTTTTATTCGTGTGAAAGAATGATAGAATAAGAAAGTCACAATTTGCAAATCATAATGACACAGGTGACATAGGCAAAGGTCATCAACGGAAGGTCTTTGAGGATCATTACAATGGGGAATTCAGGCTGGCACCAACTGAACCAATGAGTGAGACAACTACACATTACATGCTTTCTATGTCATGCTCTAGAAGTATAGAGCTGCACCTATGAAGTATATTATTGGCCCTTACACACACACACATACAAAATTGATCCTAACTTTAATCAAGCCTTGAGAGCAAAATAGTTCATAGAAAATAGAAGAACAAGTTAAATGACACCATGAGGAAGAAAACAGACAAATCCCGAAGTAGGACATTCTGCAGGACAACTGACCTGGTTACTTCAACAAGTTAAAAGCATGGTGGAAACGGGGAGGGGATATAGTTCTCTATTAAAAGATACTGGGGAGTGGATGTGGCCCAAGCAGTTGAGTGCCTGCCTCCCACATGGGAGGGCTCAGGTTTGGTTCCCGGTTCCTTTTGAAAAAACAAACAACAAGCAAAACAAATGAAAAAACCAACTCAGGGAAGCCAATGTGGTTCAGTGTTTGAGCACCAGCTTCCCAAATGCAGGGTCCCGGGTTCAATCCCCAACCCTTGTTACCTCAAAAAAAAAAAAAAAAAAAAATGATATTAATATGGACTGGTTAGAAAATGATACCAAGAAATTATTGTTACTGTTGTTAGAGATAATGATGGCACTGTTACGTAAAAGAATGTCCATGTTTTTTAGAAATGCATTCTGAAGTATGTAGTGACACGATGCCTTGGATTTATTTTATTGGATTTTTAAAAAATACTGCAAAGGAAAGAAAAGAGAAGAGGGAAACAGGATTAGATGAAACAAATGTAGCAAAATATTGATAATTGTTGAATCTGGGTGGTGGTTTATTATCTACTGTCATGTATGTTTGAAACTTCATATATATTTTATTTTTCATATAAAATATATTACTTCATATAGATAGGCAGATATTATCTACGGTGGGAAACTGGTTATGTCTGAGTGGTGTGATTACGGAGTGAATTTTTTTTATCTTAATACTTTTTCTTGTATGCTCTACATTTTCTATAATAAGCATGTACTACTTTGATAATTTTAAAAATATAAAAAAGTTTTATATTAACATAGTACTCCCCTTATTTACAGTTTGTTTCCAGAGTTTATTATTCATGAGGCATGATTTTCTGATACTCACCCCCCAAAAAACAGGATCCTTGCTTAACTATCAGATATTCTCCATGCTCTTTTCCAGAGCAGCTGCAGCTACTTTCCATATTACATCACTGGATTATGTCATCCCGTGCAGTACAGAAAAGAGTTTATGGGAAATAAGAGATCTGTCCCAAATGAAATCAGATATAGGATTATCAGTTAAGACAGTTATGGTATGATTAATCTCTTCTCAATTCCCAGTGGTGTCTATTTTAGAATGTTGGAGTTTATGTGATTCTTATTACCACAGAGGTCATCATTTTGAAAGACTAGCTGTTGTCATACCCTACCATTCTTTTCAAAAGTTACTGAGTTAGGGAGGCGGGTGTGGCTCAATCGATGGAGCTCCCGTTTGCCATGTGGGAGGCCCTGGGTTTGCTTCCCAGGGCCTCCTTGTGGGGCCAGGCCGGCCGGCACAGGGCGGGGTGGGCTGGTGCAGCGGGACCTCGCAGCGGGGAGGCGGGTGGGGGGAGAGATAAGCAGACACGGAAAAAAAAAACACAAAACACAAGCGAGTGGACGCAGCGGGCGCGGGCAGCAAGGGGGGGATAAATAAATAAATCTTAAAAAAAAAAAAAAGTTACTGAGTTTAACTGGCAAAACCTGAAGTAAAGATTACTCATAGGAAATGATAATGATGGTAATAGTTAAAGCAAGCAATTTGATTTTGCTTGCCGTGTGCCAGATGTGATTCTAAGTGCTTTACACCTATTAATTCATTTAATCTGCACAAAAACCCTATGATGTATGATGTAAGTATTAAGGTTATATTACCCCCATTTTGTAGATGAGGAAACTGAGTCACAGTGAAGTTAAGTGACCTGTCCCAGGGTCTCACAATGTGTAAGTGGAGGGAGGGGCCAGGATTCAAACCCAGGCATCCATGCACTCAGTCAGTGCAGCGTTCTACCACTGAAATGGCATAGCACAAAGGTGCACAAGAATCTTTTGCAAAAGCTGTAGATAAAGTGGAGGCAGCAGAAGCCTCACTTTTCAGAACAAAGATAAAGTATGCAATCTTCTATTTCAGGTGAAGATTCTGATTTTGGTGAGAGTGAAGATGATGATGAAGAGTTCACTATGAGAAAAAGTAAAGTTAAAGAAATTAAAAAGAAAGAAGTGAAGGTAAAATCCCCAGTAGAAAAGAAAGAGAAGAAACCTAAATCCAAATGTAATGCTTTGGGTAAGCTTGGTACAAAATATTTATAATTTTAAAAAGGAAATGTATTTGGCTGGTTTGCTGTGATTTTCTTATTTTTGCCTTTGTTCTTGACATTTTGCCAATGTTCATTTAAGATGCATAGAAGAAAGCAGGGTGGGTGGGAAGGAGCAAAAGCAGCCAGAGTACTGAGCCCCACTGCCTATGCTAGCACTCAGTAAGTATTACCTCACTTGTGTGTCTGCAGCCACCGGCATGTTACTAATGAGAAAACTGAGGCTCAGGTTAAAAGAACCAGAATTTGAACATTGGTTTGTCCGTTCAAAGCCTAAGCACTGTCCACTGGACCACATTCTCTCTGGACAATTAAATAGGATGGTTTGCCTGTATCTAGTTACTTGTTTTCATGCTTGACTTAGTCTTTGATCTGAGAACATGCTCAGGGTCGTTTTTTCCCCAAATTAAATTCAGCTTAGAAACCATTCTTACAAAAAAAACTTTTGAAATTTGTGATGGCTTGAACATTGAATATCTGTTTCTTTGCGTAAAAGTTAAACAAGATTGTTTTGAGTTCATAATATGTAAATGGATTATTGTAAAATAAAGCTTCCATTAACTGGATTTATTTTATTTATTGATAACCATTTTTATGTCTTAGTTTTTAAATATATATGCTGTTTGAAACTAAAAGTTCTGTTATTCAGATTTTCCATTTATTTATTGTAGGAGTTACTGTCACCTAAAATAACGTGCTATTGGGTACTTACTAAGAATTAAATTAGAAATAAATGCTGACTGAGTCATATTCCTCCCTATACTATATTCTGAATTAATGAGGTTTTAATTAGAGTTGTTTGTTTTTTTGTTTTTTTTTTTGACAAATTCATCTGGTTTCCAGAAATTAGATTTTTAAATGAGAGGTCCTTAGAGATAAAGCTGTGTATTTCCCATTGCTGCTGTAACAAATTACCACAAACTCAATGGCTAAAACAACACAAATGTATTATTTTACAGTTCTGGAGGTCAGCAGGCTGATATGGGTCTCACTGGGCTAAAATCAAGGGGTTGGCAGGGCTGCATTCCTTTGGTGGAGCCTTGGGGGAGAATCTATTTCCTTGCCTTTTCCAGCGTCTAGAGGCCTCCTGTATTCCTTAGCATGTGGCCCCCTTTCATCTTCAAAAGATGATGGATATCCCTGCTCCAGCCAGCTGAACCGGTAGCCGGTCCTAGAACTTCCTGCCCTCTATGGCTTTGCACTCTCTACTCCCTCTGACTGGAAAACTTCCCTCTAACTCATCTTCACTCTTCAGCCTTGATTCGGCTCAGATCATCCCCTCCTCACACCTTGCTAATGCTAAACACATACAGGTATACACCCAGATTGCAGGTCCCCTTCTTACTGGGCACACCTCTAGAGTCTGTCACATCCCTCATCACACGCATTATGCTTGTCTCTTTACTCTTCTATCCTTCCCACTAGTCTAGTGACTGGATCATTTAAATGCCTGGGGAGCAGGATCCATGCAGTATGCTCTGTTACCCTAGGGCTTACCATGTTGTCTCATTGACCCATAGCAATGAGGCACTGTTGTGCACTGATTATGAATATGGACTTTGGAGTGAGACCTGGTTTTCTAATCCTGACTCACACACTTACTACCTATTAAACTACAGGCAGATTAGTAACCTCTTTGCTTCTTCATCTGATGATCAGAGCTGTTGTAAGGGTTCAAGGTAACGCACATGCTATGCTTACCACACTGCCTGCCATGAACATGCTCATAAAAGATGGCTGCTATTAGCCTATCCATAAGTGTTTGCTGAATTATGAGTTTTCCAAGTTTGTGTTAGTGCCTAAGATTATGTAACTCTAATTTTTATACATGCATACTAGACTTAAACTTTATCTTCCTATGTGACAAACTTTTTAATGTATATTTTTCAAATAAGTGACTTCAGAAGACTCTGTGCCAGCTGCTGTCAAATCAGAATCTCAGCCCTCACGAAAAACGTCTTCTCCTCCTTCAGTGGCCATCAGGAAACCGTTAAAAATGTGCAGTCCTTCAGCTGAAAGCAAGAGACCTAAGTGGGTCCCACCAGGTATGGTATATTTATTGATCAAGGGCAGGGGGTTGAAAAGTTACCAATGGGAGATTTTTTCCTACTTATAAATGTTATATTTGAGCATTTTCTCATATTCCATATTCTCCAAAACCAAGATCTTTCGATGCTGTGTTTATTCATCATTTTTTAAAAACATTCCCTTACTATTGGACATCTGAGTTGTTTAAGAGTTTTTAAGTGTTCTAAATATGGTTGTAATAAGCACAAATATCCTTATTTGAGAAATCTGTGAGCACGTCTGATTATTTCCTTAGGATAAATTCCTCATAGTGGGATTATTGTGTCATTGGGTATAAACATTTAAGATACCTGGTATGTATTTCTGGCCACAGTCTGTTTGGTCAAGATCTGCAGGCCTTCACAGTCTGAAGCCTCAGGACCTATACCTGGGAATTCAGCATTCAGCCAATACCCTAGCAAACTCATCTTCTGGCTCTTACAAACCTGACTTCTCTTTGTTTTCTTTCACTCCAGAGCCAAGTCTCACCTCATCCCTCAAGAAATCTTCTTGAATTCACCTTTCTTGGAATTACTAAAACCCTAATCCTGGGTCTTTTCATTTCATCCCTGAACAGCTATGGCCTTCCTAAGTCCTGTCTCTCTCATCCACCCACATTAGCCCCCTACTTCAGTAAAATGGATGCATGTTTTCGTACCCTTGTTTTAATTTCCTTGGCTGCTCAAGCAAATCCATGCAAAGGGATGGTTTAAACAACAGGCATTTAATAGCTCACAGTTTTGAGGCCAGGAAAAAGTTCAAATCAAGGTATTATCAAGGCAATGCTTTCTTTCCAAAGACTGGGATGTTCTGAAGCTGGCTGCCAGCAATCCTTGGTCCTGGGCTCCTCTGTCATTTGACAGTGCACATGGTGGCCTCTTTCTTCTCTTCTGGGTGCTGATAACCTTCAGCTTCTTGCTTCCTGTGGCTTTCTCTCTTTCTGTCTGAATTTCATTCTTCTTATAAAGGACTCCAGTAGTAGGATTAAGACCCATCCTGATTGGGTCTTAATAACCAATAAGTTAACTGAAATAACTGAAATAACCTCATCAAAGGTCCAACTTACAATGGGTTCATAGCCACAGGAATGGATTAAGTTTAAGAACATGTTTTTCTGGGGTATATTCAGCTCCAAACCACCACACCCCTAAACATGTGGTATCTATTCTTCTGTCAGAGACTCTTTATTCAGCTTCCTTTGCTCAATATGCCTTTCTTCATTTGTTCCCTCTCCTAAGTCTTCTCAAATCTGCCACCTTTTTTGGTTACTTCACAGTAGTCACTCCCCTAATGATAACTAGGTATTAAAAGACATTTGTAGTCTGAGTGTGAGATCACAATTACTCAATTTCTCTGAGTCTTCATTTCATCATCTGAAATATTTAAAGTCTTTTCTGGTTGAAAAATTCTAAGATTCTTAATGAGGACTTTAAAGTTTTGTAGAGAAGGAAAGGAGAGAAGATTAGTTACTGAAATAATGATACCATACCATTCAAAGAGTGACTCTTTAGTGTATTTCTTCTGAGAAAAATTCGTGATTCCCCAACTAAATAAATTTAAAGTAAATGATACAATGACTACAGAAAGTAGCATAGTCAAAAAGGTAAAAGGAAAATAGTAGAATGGTGGATAAAGAGTTAGTATCACACAAAGAGCCCATAGCAAGGGTTAGCAACTCAGTGTGTCAAGGGGTTGGGCAAATGATGCACTTGAGTGAACTGGGCCTGCATAAGAGGCTCAAGTGAGTGGGGACCATGTTGGGCTTGAGAGCGCATGCCCTGTTTGAAGCAAGCAGCTGCTGCTCAGCTCCATCTTACTAAACACCATGGGAACCCAACAATATATCTGAGAGCTGTCTTCGGCTCTTGGGTTGCCAGTTGTTGTTTTGTTTTTTTTTACCTATTTTATACAAACATGACAAGACTACCAAGACCCCAAAATGGAAATGAGCCAGGGACATAAACATACTAATTCCCCCAAGAAATACAACTAGAAATGAACATGACTCACTGGTAATTAAGGAGATATAAATTAAAATAATAAAATACTATTTTATACCTCTAGAAACTAGACAATAATAAAGAAATAAAATCTAATACTGTCTGGGTTGTAAAATAGCTGGTATAATTACTTATTGTAAATTTATGATCCCTTTAGAGGATAGCTTAACAGGAGCCATAAAAATAAACCTGTCCTTTGCCTGAGGAACTCTTGGGAATTTATTGTTAAAAAAGGATTGAAATGAAGAAAAGGTAATAAGTGCTCAGTTGTTATAGCTATGTGATTTTAAATGGTGAAAAACTAGAAACAACTGAAATGCTTGTAGAAATTTGGTCGAAATATGGTACATATATGCAATTAAGAATGATAAATCAGAAGATTAGAAACATGGGGGTGTTTATAAATCTTTACAAGAAAAAAGAATTGTACTTATGACTACAATCGTGATCAACTCCAAACATTTACGTGGGTAAATTTGTCATTTAAAGCTAGATGGAAATAATTGCTATATTATGGTGGGAGTATAAATGAAACTAAAGTGTTTGCAATATTTAAAGTTACTTAATATGGGAAGCGGATGTGGCTCAAGTGGTTGGGCTCCCGTTTACCATATGGGAGGCCCCAGGTTCAATTCCCGGGGCCTCCTGGTAAAGGCATGCTGGCCTGCATGGTGCGGTGAGCTGATGGCCCATGTGGGGCAGTGAGCTGGCGCAGCAAGATGACACAACAAAGGGAGACAAGCAGACACAGAAAAATGCACAGCAAAATGGACACAGTGAGCACAAGCAGCAAGGGGGGATTAATAAATAAATAAAATAAATTAAAAAAAAAAAAAGAATCTTTAAAAAAAATAAAGTTATTTAATAATTGGAAAAATACTCTTTCAAGGAGTACTTGTAAAGATTTCAGGATTTTAAAAAATGTACTAGATTTATCTGCCTTAGAAATTATACAGGCATACCTTGTTTTATTGTGCTTCACCTTACTGCACTTTAGATTTTCACAAAGTGGCAACCCTGCATCGAGCAAGTCTATCAGTGCTATTTTTAATAGCATGTGTTCACTTCATGTCTCTGTGTCACATTTTGGTGATTCTCACAATATTTCAAGCTTTTCCATTTTTTAAATATCTGTTATTGTGATCTATAATCAGTGGTTTTTGATGTTACTATTGTAATTGTTCTGAGGTACCACTAACTACACTCATATAAGATGGTGAACTTAATTGATAAATGTCTGAGTTCTGACTGCTCCACCAACAGCCATTCCCGCCCCCCTTCCACCCCCACTTGGGCCTCCCTATTCCCTGAGACACAACAATATTGAAATTAGGCCAATTAATATCCCTACAATGGCTTCTAAGCTTTCAAGCAAAAGGAGGAGTTGCAAGTTTCTCACTTTAAATCAAAAGCCAGAAATGATTAACCTTAGTGAGGAAGATGCAGAAGAAAAGTTTGAAACTAGCAAAGGTTAGTTCTTGAGGTTAAAGGAAAGAAGTCATCTCCACAACATAAAAGTGCAAGGTGAAGCAGCAAGTGCTGATGTAGAAGCTGCAGCAAGTTATCCAGAAGATCTAGCTAAGATAATTGATGAAGGCAGCTACCCTAAACAACAGATTTTCAATGTAGATGAAACAGCCTCATATTGGAAAAAGATGCCATCTAGGACATTCATAGCTAGAGAGAAGTCAAGGCTGGCTTCAAAGCTCCAAAGGACAGGTTGACTCTCTTGTGAGGGGCTAATGCAGCTGGTGACTTTAAGTTGAGCCAATGCTCATTTACCATTCCAGAAATCCTAGGGCCCTTAGGAATCTAATCTCTTCTGTCTGTGCTCTATAAATGGAACAGCAAAACCTGGATGACAGCATATCTGTTTACAACATGGTTCACTGACAATTTTAAGCCAACTGTGAAGACCTAGTGCTTAGAAAAAAAGATTGCTTTCAAAATATTACCTGATTATTTTTCAGAATATTACTGCTAATTAACAATGCACCTTGCCACCCAAGAGCTCTGATGGAGATGTACAGTGTTGTTTTCATCCTGATAATAAAACATCCATTCTGTAGCTCATAGATCAAAGAGTCATTTTGATTTTCAAGTCTTATTATTTAAGAAACACATTTCATAAGGCTATAGTTACCACAAGTAGTGATTTCTCTGGTGGATCTGGGCAAAGTCAATTGAAAATCTTCTGGAAAGGATTTTAAGGGCATTCTAGATGCCATTAAGAACATTCGTGATTCATGGGAGGAGATCAAAATATCAACATTAACAGGAGTTTGGACAAAGTTGATTCCAGCCCTCATGGATGACTTTGAAGGGTTCAAGACTTCAGTGGAGAAAATCACTACAGATGTGGTGGAAATAGCAAGAGAACTACAAGTAGAAGTGGAGCCTGAAGATGTGACTGAATTGCTGCAATCTCATGATAAAACTTGAATGGATGAGGACTTGCTTCTTAAGGAGGAGCAGAGAAAGTGATTTCTTTTGATAGAATCCACTCCTGGTGAAGATGCTGTGAACATTGTTGAAATGACAACAGAGGATTTAGAATATTACCTAAACTTTGAAAAAACAGCAACAGGGTTTGAGAGGATTGACTCCAATTTTGAAAGAAGTTATACAGTGGGTAAAATGCTTTCAAACAACATCACATGCTACAGAGAAATCTTTCATGAAAGGAAGAATCAACTGATGTGGCCAACTTTGTTGTTTTATTTTAAGAAATTGCTGTAGCCACCCCAGCCTTCAGCAACCACCACCCTCATTGGTCAGCAGCCATCAGCATTGAGGCGAGACCCTCCACCAGCAAAAAGATTACAACTTGCTGGAGGCTCAAATGATAGTTAGCATTTTTTTAGCAATAAAGTATTTTTAATTAAGATGTATGTACATTGGATTTTTTTTTTTTTAAGATTTATTTATTTATTTATTTATTCCCCCCTTGCT